>CM033798.1:46377440-46492503 GCA_019656835.1 Rhododendron ovatum
AGGGATAGCTCCCCAAATCCCCAGCACTCTGATGACAGCCCCAGTATGGTCCATGAACACTAATGACAGCCCTAGTATGGTCCATAAACTAATAAACCCAATCACTTGCCTTTGTCACCCAAGTAGTTCATGCCCTTCAAAGCTCATGCAAAGAAAACAATTTCAAGGAACACTATTGAAGTACTTTGGGGATAATGATACAACAAACGTGCACAACAAGGAACTTAGCAATGCTTTGGTTCCTAGGGAATGGTTAGAACAAAAGCGACACTCAAGCAGAAAACCATATAGCTTAAGATATGACAGTATGATGCGGTACTCAAGTGGGGGAAAAAGGGTTCTTGAATCAACCAAGGAGAATACAAAGACATCTTCCGTAACCATCTGTCCAAATTTCCCACTTTCCATTAATAAGTTTGTAGAAATCCGTCATATAAAACATTAAGATGAGTGCATAATTGGGGAATATAGACTGAGATAAAGACTTACATAAGGTTGTTTCCCATTCTCCTCCTCCTGTAAGAAGTCTCTCAGAGGAATATAGGCTCCTTGCTTGCAGAGCTCAAGCAGGTCAGAACCAGCGTACCCCTGACACAAGTTAGCTACGTGGTTGAAGTCAATATTGTCATCTATCCTCTCACCCTTTAAAATCACCTTCAGTATCTTCTCCCTATCACCACAATCAGGTTTGCCATTCTCAAATGCCTGAGGCAGACGCCTAAGAATCGCTTCGTCAAGATCTGTTGGACGATTGGTCGCAGCAAGTACCATAACTTGAGCATTCTCTGTAGATAGAGAGAGTATACAAAATATGAGCAGATTCTGTATACAAAGTACATGCAAAATCATGGCAGTTTTACTTACACTCGTTGAACATACATTCTTTTTTGTACATAATTACATATGAAGATCAATAATTTACCCAGAGAAGAATACTTACTATCAGTTGTAAATCCATCCCACAATGCCATGAATTCAGTTCTCATGTTACAGTACTTCGTTATCAACCTCGTCAATGAATATGATTGCAGGCTGTAGCTTATATGCCAAACTGAACACTCCGGACGCTGTAATGATGTGCTACATTCGATGGTCAGTAACATTGATAATCTAACATGCAAGAAAGATCCCAGGTTTTGATATCTCTGTACATGCACTTACGGGAATATGGTTGGTATCAAACCTGGGTCAGAATTTCGAGCTTACACATTGCAAGCATTGTGGTTTTCCTCACTTAAAAGAGGTTTATAATATTACTTCAATGTCAACCTAAAGAAGTAAAGGTCTAACTACTTCAGTCACAGAACGAAAACTGAGAAACAGAGGAAAGAAAAGAAAAGGATTCGTTCACTTATTTGTAACACTAACAGAGATGATGAAATGGTGAAATTTGGTGAGAAACCACGACCCTCTCGCTTCTCTCCTTCTCTCACACGCGAAGGGTCTAAGTAAAACTACGAGGTCTAATGCCCTTCCCACAAGCATTGGCTTGAATGATTCAACCCAAGTAAAACATCTCTAATCTCATCCGGTCACGGCTAACAAGTTGGATTCTCAATTCAACCAAGTTCCATAAGCCAATACCCCATTCCCCCATTCTTCTATTTAAAAAATACACTTACAGAGCTTTCACATTCCAGCATATCAAAATAGGAACAATCTACATAATGAGAACACGTTCCGGTGAGGCGTACCTAATTTCTGGGAATCACCAAACCACTTGCTCATCAAATTGGAAACCCTAACGTTAATAAACACAGCTCCAGACTCCTTCGCAATGGCCTTGGCAAGCATTGTCTTGCCGGCCCCCAGTGGACCGTACAACAACACGCCTTTTTGGGCACCAAGAAGCTTTCCCCTGGCAAACAACCGTGGTCTGCGCAAAGGAAGAATCACTAATTCAAACAACGCCTGCTTAATGCTGTCCAATCCCCCAATTGACTCGAACGCCACGTCTAAGTGGTCCGGGTTCACTGCATCGCATGCTACCATATCCTGTTATCATAATTGAGTTTAAAAAAACAAGGAAAATTCTAATGCAGCCTAGTGGGTAGTGGTTAATGTAGAGAATGTATACGATATTTGTACAAAGTATGGATATCTGTGAAAGTGCATTTTTTCGGTAAAAATGTGCATATAAATTTTTAACTTTTTTGACATTCATGTACATTATTTACCTCCCACTAGGCTGCAGAAACAACAAATAACCAAGTGTGACCATGAATGGCCGGGAAATAGAGAGAGAGATACGAAATTTGCCTCGTAAGGATTGGTGTGAATGAGAGTGTAATTCAATCGCTTGGAGAGTTCCTTTTTTCGTTCGAGGGCTCTTTTGGTGGATTCCCGATTGGTGTCGAGGCGCCAAATCCTGGTGAACAACACGAGACAGCTTAATGTGGCGCTCGCTGCGTAAAGTACTAGGCCTGGCACTACTAGCCTTGAGTTTGTGTCTGTATTTTCTCCCATGGCCGTGATTGTTAGTGTTCTACTATCTTTCTAGCCAGAGAGAGAGAGAGAGAGAGAGGCCAATTGCCTTTTATCACTACAGTAACCACTTTTGGAAGAATCAGTATGGTGAAGTGTGTAAGGTGATTGGTGTTTATTCTGATGCTCTGCATAACGGATAGTCGGACCAATTCGCATGAGAGTAGTTCGTACATGCAATCTTAACTGCATGATTTGGTTTTTAATTTTGAAAAAAAATTCAACATTTTGAAAGTTCATTGCCAAACTATTTACATAAATACGCACGAATATGTGTATTCACCTATGACAAAGTAAGGTTAAGTTTAGTAGTATTTCATGGCTTCACCCAAGTTCAATTTAAGAAAAAATCTCTAATATATCCCCTCTTATATATTGTTGTAACGAACGCTATGAACGCAAGCTAAGAACGAGAAATTGAAAACTAAACAAGAAATCACAAAGACACAAGATGTACGTGGTTCCCCAAGTTGGGTACGTCCACGGGCGAGGAGAGAGAGGATTCACTAACCAACGTGAAGAAGAGATACAAAGAGCCGGCTATAATCCGTAACTCTAGAAAGGCCACAATATGAAAGCCCAAAAAGATAATTCCTAGAAGTTCCCCAAAAGCCTTATTTATAATAGGCTACAAAAACAGGAATAACATAATTAACCAATGTGGGACTAAAGAATATAAGGCATTCCTAACAATTCTCCACCTTGACTTGAATTCCACTGAACCAAATCACCAAATATAGTTATGCCCTTTTGACCTCTCACTCGCCAAATGCCCCCGAGGGGCGATCAACTGCAAATACCAAGCAAGCCCAAGCAATGCTTGAACTTGGCAACCGGAACCAGTTTAGTCAACATATCTGCTGGGTTATCTACCGTACCCACTTTCTTCACCTCAACTTGCTTCTGTGAGATGATATCCCGAACGAAGTGATACCTGACATCGATATGCTTGGTCCTCTCATGATATATCAGATTTTTAGTCAAATGTATAGCACTCTGTGAATCACAAAATACTGAACTCACACCCTGTGCAAGACCAAGCTCACAAAGCAAACCTCTCATCCACAATGCCTCCTTCACAGCTTCAGCAATGGCCATATACTCCGCTTCTGTTGTAGACAACGCAACTATAGCCTGTAAAGTAGCTTTCCAACTAATGGCACTTCCGGACAGAGTAAAAACATAACCTGTCAGAGACCTCCTCTTATTGTGGTCACTAGCAAAATCCGAGTCAACATAACCAACAGCATGATCACCAGAATTGACAATCCCAAACAATAGACCAACACCTGCAGTTCCGCACAAATACCGTAGTATCCATTTCACAACCTCCCAATGTGCCTTTCCTGGACGCCCCATATAACGACTAACGACACTAACTGCATGTGAAATATCAGGACGAGTACATACCATGGCGTACATAAGGCTCCCAACTGCGTACGAATATGGAACCTGAGACATATACTTCTCCTCATCCTCCGACTGTGGTGACAACTCAGCTGAAAGTCGAAAGTGTGCTACCAAAGGGGTACTGACTGGCTTCGAGTTCTGCATGACAAAGCGCTCAAGCACTTTAAGAACATAAGACTTCTGATTCAAAAATAGTTTGCCAGCTACTCGATCTCTGCAAATCTCCATACCCAAAATACGTTTTGCTGCACCCAAATCTTTCATCTCAAATTCACCACCTAACTGTTGTTTCAACCTGTTGATTTCTGATACACTCTTGGCAGCATTAAGCATATCATCAACATACAACAGTAGATAAACAAATGAACCATCTGGAAGTTTTCGAAAATACACACAACTGTCATACTCACTCCTAGAATATGACTGGCTTATCATAAAAGTATCAAACCGCTTATACCACTGCCTAGGGGATTGTTTGAGGCCATACAAAGACTTACGAAGTAAACAAACGTGATCCTCCTTACCAGAAACAACAAATCCCTCAGGCTGACGCATATAAATCTGTTCTTCAAGCTCGCCATGCAAAAACGCAGTTTTGACATCAAGTTGCTCTAACTCTAAGATCATAACATGCAACAATAGCAAGTAAAGTGCGAATGGAACAATGTTTTACAACTGGTGAAAATACCTCATTGTAGTCAACACCCTCCTTCTGGCTGTATCCTTTCGCCACTAGCCGAGCTTTGAACCGAGCATCTTCTACCTCTGGAATACCTGGCTTGCGCTTGAAGACCCACTTGCATCCAACAATCCTCTTCCCTTTCAGCGGTTCTACTAACTCCCATGTCTGATTCTTCTAAAGAGACTCAATCTCCTCATTCATAGCAACAAACCACTGTGCAGACTCAATGCTCGAAACAGCTTCCGTATAGCTGGAAGGCTCTTCATACTCAACTATCTCAGCAACTGATAAAGCATAGGCCACCATCTCAGAATAAGCCGAATACCTTTCAGGAGGCCGAATCTCCCTCCTTGGCCTATCTTTAGCAATAGTGCGTGGTTGCTCAACTAATGCATTAACCTCTGTGTCTGAACTCTTGAACTCCTCTTCAATTGGCTTCTCAATATGCTTCTTCCCTGAGTCGGAAGATTCACCCAAAAACTTCACCTGCTTTGGAACACTATGTTCCTGAACTGTATCATCAACCTGCTTAGACCCCTTAATCAAATAATTTTCATCAAAAGTCACATCCCTACTGATCAAAAATTTCAAATCATCAGAGCACCATAACCTGTACCCTTTGACACCTGCTGCATAACCCAAGAAAATACACTTCTTGGCCCGTGGCTCCAATTTACCCTCATTCACATGAGCGTAAGCTGGACACCTAAAAACACGCAACACAGAATAATCAGCTGGATGACCTGACCATACTTCAAACGGAGTCTTACACTCAATAGCAGTCGACGGAGACCTGTTCACCAAATAGCATGCTGTGGAAACGGCTTCAGCCCAAAATTCTTTGCCCAATCCGGAATTGGACAACATACAACGTGCCTTCTCCAAAAGAGTCTTGTTCATTCGTTCAGCCACACCATTCTGCTGAGGGGTTTTTCTCACTGTGTGATGCCTCACAATGCCCTCATCACTGCAGAACCTATCAAACTCGCCAAGACAAAACTCCATACCATTGACAGTTCTCAAACGTTTTATTTTCTTACCAGTCTGATTCTCAATCAAAGTTTTAAACTGTTTGAATGTATTAAAGGCTTCACTCTTATGTTTCAACATATACACCCAAACCTTACGAGAGAAATCATCAATAATACTCATAAAATATCGAAAACCACCTTTAGAAGTTACCTCTGCGGGACCCCAAAGATCCGAGTGAAAATAATCCACCGTGCCTTTGGTGCGATGAACAGCTGTACTGAATTTTACCCTGCACTGCTTGCCGTAGACACAATGCTCACAGAAATCCAGCTTCTGTTTACACCATATTTCACCGCCTGTCGATGATCGACTGAAAGGTGGCAATTATGAGAATGCTTCCTATTTTATTATTATTAAGTATTCGTATTAATATTAGAACTAGTATTAGTATTTCTTTTATTATTGTTATTTGCATGCAGGACACTTGGCTTGCTCCTACACATGTAGAAGTTAAAAGGACACTTGTCATGCTCCTACACATTTGAAGGGAAGTGGGAAGTTATTTTGACAAGTGGAAGCAAAAGATTGAATGAAGACTAGTGGAGAAGTTAGGAAGTTATTTCCTACGTTTTGTTGTTTTCTATAAATAGTCTTTTAAGACTTCATTGTAATTCCTCTCCAACAAATCAAAGTCTATCTTTATTTGTCTTAATTTTTGGCACTACTAACCCATTCGGGTTATAATTAGGAGTAGGAGTAGAATTTCATATT
Organism: Rhododendron ovatum; assembly: GCA_019656835.1. NCBI lineage: Eukaryota > Viridiplantae > Streptophyta > Magnoliopsida > Ericales > Ericaceae > Rhododendron > Rhododendron ovatum. The sequence goes on from CM033798.1 coordinate 46,383,760, forward strand.
CTAAGCTTAACTTAGGATCTTTGATGTGTCGCTCACGGCGATGGATCAATCGTTGAAGATTAATGGAAGTCTCTTCCATTTGTCTTCAATTTCGTTCTTAATCTCACATTTGACTCAACTGCCATTTCTCTTCTGGTGAAGTCCTGAAATACGGCAAGAAACCTCAAATCCGTTTGTGGAGACAAGCCGCATTCGCCTTTACTTTTGTTGTTGGCTTTGTTTCCCGAAATCTCCGTCGATTTCGATCGCGGGAAAAATTGGTAAACAATTTTGGCGTTAGAAGGAGGGCATCATTACTAAATCGGAAGTAATGGCAAAGATTAAATGTGAAAATGCAAACCTTGCATGTAAGGCTTGAACAATTTGCGGAAATGAAATAATGGCCATTTGTTGGCCAACTTTGGAATCATTCTGGGCGACAGAAAGTGAAACGGCCAATTAATGGCCAACTGACCAAAATCAGAGGGTTCATAAGAATGGAAGAATTCTAGCCTAACACAGAGGCTACAGCAATTTACGTGTTTAAAGAATGTCATCCAATAGGAAGATTAACCATTATTAAGTGGGACAATCTGTGGATTTTTGGCATCAATTAATTACATAGAAGACCAATCCTTCATGCCATTTTTCATGGGTGTTGAAGATTATTCACGGTCTTCAAGTGCTTAACTATGGAAGTGGCCGTTATTCATCATAGGCTACAGAAAAAATTCAAAATGCTTTACTGGTATTGTATCCCTCTCATCCATAATTTCATAAGGATGAAAAGCATGTTTTTCAAATTACAGAATGGGAAATGACCCTCTTTCCAACAATGGATTTGGGGGGCAGAAATTCATCTTTGGATATATGGCAATGATTGGATTGTTGCTTGGTCCAGTCGATTTTGAACACTTTGCAGTCGATAATACATGCAGAGACTTGTAATTTTGGGCACCACCTGTGTTCCTAAAGGCCTTCATAGTTTATGATTTTCAACTATTTTAAAAAGAGGCCATGGTTCATCATTGGCGACTGGAAAATTTTGAAAGGTCTTGTTGGCATCTATGTCTCCTTCATCCAGATTTTTGTAAGGATAATTGAAATGAGAATTAGCCCTCTTTTGATATCGAGTTTGCATGGGGCGCAAACTCATCTTTAGAAGAGCCAATTAGTGGCTCGAAAATTGAAACTCTAAGCAAGTCGAGTCGTGAAAGTTACTCGACTAGAATAGAAAATCGACTGAACAAAATGAAAATGGTTGATGAGTTGATTTAGACCATAAATGGTCGATGCACAAAATGATCCATTATGGGTTCATGCATGGATGTGATAAAAACAGATTCTCAACATAAGTGGACTTGTATATAGGCTACGTTGAGTACACGTATTCAATCCATGTGTTATTAAATTATGTAATTAGACCCCAGTTGCCCATGGTTTTTGTTCCCGTTGATGGGAACATACTTATGATGATAATGGACAAGGCTAAGGAAGTTAAAGCCTAATAGTATGTCTATGATATGGCTCGACCATGTTTCCTTGTTTCCTGTTTTTCTTCAGTGCGAATTATAGTTGAGGGAAACTAATCGACAAAGATTTTTCAACAGAAGCAATACTATCCCATAATTCAACAGAGGGAATATTGCATCCAATAAGCCAGCAGTGGTTTTTAAGCCTTGAAGGCTTTATTGTACCGGTCGAAAAATGAAAAGATTGGTGTAAAATTTATCAAAATCTCTTCGAAAGTTGAGGAGCATAAATGTTTTCACTGTAAAAGGTTATTACTTGCTTTTGGCCCCTACTCTTGTTTCACCTTTTGTTTTCCGAAATCTCGGATGAATTCGATAGGGGGAATGTTTGTCGTTTGCTACGCACGTGTTTTGGCCTTCTCTTTATCAAATGTTGGGGGAGAAATTAAGTAAACAAATGCTTGTGCTTGATTAAGGCTCATGGCATAAATCCTTTTATCGATAGCCATTCCTAGAGTTTTGATTGATCGGCCTTTATTCTATATATAGGCCATGTTTTTTTTTGTTTGTTTCTTGTTTCCTATATGAAGGAATCAAATGTGTTTTGGACCATCGATTGGAAATTCATGAGTGCCTAATTCAAAGTTGGGAAAGAAATTGTTTCTTTAGGAATGGCTTATTGGTAAGGCCACGTATGTTCAAAATGCTCACAGAAGAGAAGATTGAGTTACAATCGATCTGCTTCAATTGACGAGAAGGTTGAGTTACAACTGATCTGCCTCAATTTATATTTCCCATAAATTGAGGCCACGTACGTCCAAATGACCCGAGAAGTGGGGTAACTGCTTGCAGTTTCTAGAAGGAAATTAATATGGCCAAATCGACTGTTAGAATGGCCTCATTATACGATGATTTACGAGAAGGCAGTGGAGTTTATGGGTATATTGTTTTTGGCTCCCAAAAACACTGTGTAATCCCTTGATAGATTAAAAATGTCTAGACACTGCTCCATGCTTTTGAACAGTCGAGGGCTGACGATTTGACCAAAGTTTCCGTCAAGGGAACTAATCAACAAAGCCATGTTATTCTCAACAGTGGTTATTAAGCCTTGAAGGCTTTATTGTACCAGTCGAAAAGTAAAAGGTTGTGTAAAATCTATCTAAAACTCTTCGAGAGTTGGGAGGCATAAAATGTTTACACCGTAAAAGGTTATCACCCGTCGATATCGACAGAGGGGTGATTAAAAACTAAGAGAAATATTTACCAAAGTTAATCCTTAACTCAGGTAAATAGGGGGGCATTGTTTACACCATATTTCACCGCCTGTCGATGATCGACTGAAAGGTGGCAATTATGAGAATGCTTCCTATTTTATTATTATTAAGTATTCGTATTAATATTAGAACTAGTATTAGTATTTCTTTTATTATTGTTATTTGCATGCAGGACACTTGGCTTGCTCCTACACATGTAGAAGTTAAAAGGACACTTGTCATGCTCCTACACATTTGAAGGGAAGTGGGAAGTTATTTTGACAAGTGGAAGCAAAAGATTGAATGAAGACTAGTGGAGAAGTTAGGAAGTTATTTCCTACGTTTTGTTGTTTTCTATAAATAGTCTTTTAAGACTTCATTGTAGTTCCTCTCCAACAAATCAAAGTCTATCTTTATTTGTCTTAATTTTTGGCACTACTAACCCATTCGGGTTATAATTAGGAGTAGGAGTAGAATTTCATATTCTAAGCTTAACTTAGGATCTTCGATGTGTCGCTCACGGCGATGGATCAATCGTTGAAGATTAATGGAAGTCTCTTCCATTTGTCTTCAATTTCGTTCTTAATCTCACATTTGACTCAACTGCCATTTCTCTTCTGGTGAAGTCCTGAAATACGGCATGGAACCACGGATCCGTCTTGTGGAGACATAGCCGCATTCGCCCTTATTTTTGTTGTTGGCATTGTTTCCCGAAATCTCTGTCGATTTCGATCTAGGGAAAAATTGGTAAACAGCTTCTCAATTTTCTGGCCACATAGCAAACCCTGTTTGCTCAAAACTGTCATCCCCATCTCGCTCATATGCCCAAGGCGCATATACCACAAACGAGTCAAGTCTGAATCTGAAACCTTGGATGAAGCAACCGTTGCTGCAGCACCTATAACTGTACTGCCCTGGAGTGTATAGAGGTTACCACGCTTCTGACCCTTCATCAGTACTAATGCACCCCTTGAGACTTTCAAAACTCCACATTCACCGAGGAATTTGCAACCATGAGAATCAAGAGCACCCAGGGATATAAGATTTTTCTTCAAATCCGGAACATGTCGAACCTCAGATAAAGTCCTAACAATACCATCATGCATCCTAAGCTGAATCGTTCCTGAACCAACAGTCTTACAGGCTATGTTATTGCCCATCAAAACTGTACCACCATTGACCGCCTCATAAGTAGAAAACCACTCTCTATGCGGACACATATGGTATGAACATCCAGAATCTAGAACCCACTCGGTATTAGAGCGAGAATCGCCCTCTGTAACTGATAACACATTATCTGACTCATCTGAACTTTCAGCAATTCCAGCAACTACTTTACCCCCTTTCTGGTCTTCTTTTTCCTTCTCCTTGAGTTTTAAATAGTCAATTTTCCAGTGCCCGGGTTTCTTGCAATAATTGCACTTTCCCTTCTTCTTACCTGATGATCTGGATCTTCCCCTATTACTTGACTCCACCCTTTCTGTTGTTCTTCCCCTAACAAACAAACCCTCCGCATGTGCATCACCCTCACCTGACACTTTTTTCCTTAATTCTTTTGAATATAGGCTGGCCTTAACATTCTCCATGGATATCGTGTCTTTACCATACAATAGGGTTGTAACAAAGTGCTCATACGAAAGTGGTAAAGAACATAGCAAAATTAGGGTTTGGTCCTCATCCTCAATTTTACTATCAATATTTTTCAGATCCATAATAATACGGTTGAACTTGTCTAAATGATCTTTAACAGGTATACCTTCTCGCATACGAAACGTATAAAGACGTTGTTTGAGATATAACCTGTTGGTGAGCGACTTCGTCATATATATGCCTTCCAACTTCAGCCAAATTCCTGCTGCTGAAATTTCTTCTTCCACCTCGCGAAGAACATCATCTGCCAAACTCAACTGAATAGAACTCAGAGCTTTGGCATCTGTATCATCCCAATCTTCCTCTTTAATTCTAGAACTAGTCTTGCCTAACAAAACCTTGTGCAATCCTTGTTGGGTTAACAAAGCCTTCATCTTTACTCTCCAAAGACTGAAACTGCTGCTCTGCCCATCAAACTTCGCAATCTCGAATTTAGCCGCCATAGCCACAATCGGAAACGAAACCCTAGTTTTTGCAACCTAAGGCTCTGATACCAGTTTGTTGTAACGAACGCTATGAACGCAAGCTAAGAACGAGAAATTGAAAACTAAACAAGAAATCGCAAAGATACAAGATGTACGTGGTTCCCCAAGTTGGGTACGTCCACGGGCGAGGAGAGAGAGGATTCACTAACCAACGTGAAGAAGAGATACAAAGAGCCGGCTATAATCCATAACTCTAGAAAGGCCACAATATGAAAGTCCAAAAAGATAATTCCTAGAAGTTCCCCAAAAGCCTTATTTATAATAGGCTACAAAAACAGGAATAACATAATTAACCAATGTGGGACTAAAGAATATAAGGCATTCCTAACATATATGGTGTCCTCTAACCGTACGTAAAATGTTACGCCTTCTCAAGGCGAATATTATACTATTGAGGAGTTAAAGTTCTGATGGGGGACATCACAAGAAAAGTGGTTGGCGTAACATGATATGCATGGTATTGGAAAAAAAAATGTTGTCATTTTGTGATTTGAAAATGTCACGCTATTAGCTGGCTTTTGTTGAGCCACTTGTGGTTTTTTTTTTTGGTTACGCTATCTTATGGTTAACGTTCTGTCACGGAGTGGTCTATGTTGTAGAAGATACAATATCAGCCAGATGAGAGGGGTGGTACGTAGATGCTCCCTTCTTTTAAATCATCATTTCCTTCGGCAATTCCTTCTCTAAAATTTGTCTGTTGTCCTGCATATCTACATTCGTTTGTTGAATTTTATCATCATTTACTAGTCTCTCTCTCTTGGGCGCGGAAGAAAACAACGATTCTTGAATCAACTACGAAGAAAACAAAGACTTCTTCCATAACCATCCGTTTACTTCACTTGATAGGATAATCCGTAAGATGAGTGAATAACTGGAGAATATAGCTAAGTTAAGGACTTACATGGGTTTTTTCCCATTCTTCTCCTCTTGTAAGAAGTCCCTCAGAGGCTGCTTTCTTGCAGAGCTCAAGCAAGTCAGAACCAGTGTACCAATGACACAAGCTGGCTATGTGGTTGAAGTCAATATTGTCATCTTTCCTCTCACCCTTCAAAATCAACTTAGTATCATGCAAGGCACTATGGTGCTGAAGAATTTTGCAGTACCGCAATGGATGTATGTATTATCTCTTGTGCACAAACTTTTTCTGTTTTCTCCGTTGTGAGCTTTTCATGAGGCTCTGTACAGTAATGCTTAATTACCTCCAACTGAGGTTTGGAGTTGCTATAGAGTACACAAATTGCACATACCATCGCTGGTTAACTCAATGCCACAATGGTCTTTGAGTTGCTTCATTAAGATGGGTAATTGCCAGTCGGCTAGAAAGGCGAATGAGTCACATTTCATCAAATGAAAGGTGCATGACTGTGCCTAAACTATAACACTGTCTAAGTGTTGGATGTAAGAGTGGGAAGAGTACATGAGGTCGCCCTCTGGGTATATGGCAGTTGCTACAATGGTGCTCGAGACCTCCGGAGGTGGAGAAGGAGAGAGCTCGGGGCAGACTTAGAGAGAGAGAGGGATGGCAGTGGAGAGTAGGTGTGTGTTAGGTATGTCTTGAATGCTTGTCTTTTATATGAGCCTTGGAGATGAGGGAGAGCCATGTGTAAGGCTCCTCCCCATTGGTGGACAGAGTGGAGGTTGACCTCCTTTCCTCTTTTAGTCCCAAGTCAAGCATCGGAGCCTGTAACCGAGGAACCAACAAAGGCTATTTCGGTGATACATGGAGACACGCATCATCTGCCAAGTCAAGCGGTAGGCATGATACGGGCTCCGATGTGCCAGGTGGTAGGTATGATACTTCTTCCAGGATGTCAGATGGCGATCAATGCCCCCCCTCTCTCTGTGGGACCGGTCAATTTAGAGCTCGCCGGAGGCAAGATCGTCCTCCTTGACAAACCCCTTGCTCTAGCCTTCAAACCACATTCCTCCTTAGGTCTCGAGTGAGGTACCTATGCCCTGCTCCCGGCCTAGGATGGCGTATAGAGTCGCCTTTAAGTATTCGTGGAGTCTTAAAAATATTAAGGAAGAGGTGAGGTGTCTGGAGGTGACCTCACTCCTCCATAGGAGGAGAGTTCTCGGAGGAGGCCTTGCTCCTCCGGAGGTGGAGTTTGTGGAGGAAGCTTGCTTCGGCGGAGGCAAGGTCCGTGGAGGAAGCCTCCTCCTGGGGGTTAACATTGTGAAGGAGGCATGCTCCTCCTAGAGGTGAATCTTGTGGAGGAGGCATGCCCCTCCTGGAGGTGGACTTTGTGGAGGAGGCATGCTCCTCCTGGAGGTGAATCTTGTGGAGGAGGTCTTGCTCCTCCCGGAGATGGTCACCGGCAAGGTTCTTGGAGAAGGTGCATCCGGTTGCGAGATATATCGTATACCCACACTAAGAAAGTATGCAAGGTTTCCTCCTTGTAACTGTGGACATGTGCACTCAAAGACCAAGTACTAGATACAACTCAGATTCCAAGATGCCACAGTAACATTGTCAGCTCAAAACACACAAGGGGTCTCCTTATGCATCACCTACACCATTACATGGAATATACTCGGTAGTAACTAGTGAGAGATCAAAAAACATGAGACAAGCAATTACAACCATGACGTTGTTCATTCTAGCGATCACCTTCAATACACATTCACATGTATACAACAGCACCAAAAAAGGATTAAATGATTGAGAAAGTTTATCGGGAATAGACCCCATTAGCAGTGATGACTTGAATGTAAATAGGGACGAAAGCTATGCCACCCCTTGAAACAAAGATTTGGTTAACCACTACATCATCATCCTAGGTATTGAATTGGCGAGACATCCAATTGAGTCTTGAAAGTAACAGCTGGTACACCTAGGCCTGTTGCTTCTCAAATAATTCTAGATATCCTGAAAATTGAAAAATCGACAAGTCATATTCTGTGAACTGCGTAAAATAACAAACAAACTTGTGCAAATACCATTGCTACAGAGTACACATTGCACATACCATTGCAACTGAAGGTGGAATTTGAGATGCCAATAAAAGAGAAGGCTCTTTCTCGCAACTAGAGTTCGTAATCGTCCTGCCCACCGGGTGACGACCAAGAACTCAACCTACTATTCCCACTCATTTCAAGCTTGGACTTCGTTGATGCTGCCAAAGCTTTCTCCAGGTCCAGCTGTGATAAAGGCCTCGGTGACTGCAAAACAATACAAATAATATTCAGGAGACACGGTAACGGTTTTTCCATACATCCATGGTTCAGTTCGAAACACTACAATCAACTCAACTCTTTCTTAGTATAAACCAAAACTATGTTCCCACACATTTCACAAGGTTGCCACGTGTTTGCCAGCTGAGTCCATCTGATTCAGCCAGCCTAGGACCAAGGTTCAAACATCCATTTCACAATATGGGTTTATGTTCAGTCCCAATACCCAGGTTGTTCAAATTATATTTCCTAAAACTAAAAGAAGCAGGCTCAGATTATAGTTGTCTAGAGCTAGGTTTGGGTAGATTGCAGAAATTATCATGACTCCCTGAAACCCCATGCATTCAATGATAACTCTAGAATGGTCCATAAACAAATAAACTCCGTCTCTTGCTTGTCACCCCCAGCAGTTCATGCCCTTCAAAGCTCATGCAGAGTAAGAAAAAGTTCAAGGAAAGCCTTTGAACTTCAGACAACAACAGGAGATTTAGCAATGATCGTCAGTCTATAAAAGGCTTCAGTAGATTCTTTGGGATTGCGTAAAACAAATAAGGTATTCAAATAGAAACTATTTAGCACATGATATGACTGTATGATTTAGCTGTGTGTGTGAGTGTGTCTGATGGAGGAAAACAGGATTCTTGAATCAACTAAGGAGAAAACAAACAAATCTTCCATAACCATCCGTTCAACTTTCCCACTTCAATCTTTTGTTCACGCTTGTGATCCTGGGGGTTCATGGAGAGGTGGTGTTCAGCGGCTGATCTGTTCTCCCACTGCCCTCTCTTTGTTCTCCTCTCCGTCGCCGTAGGCCGTTAGTATTACTTTGGTGGGTCTGTTGGGTTCCTTCCTGCCGCCGGTCTTCAACATCTGGGAGGGACCGGATCTGCTTAACGTCGAGGCGGTTGAGTGGTGGTGTTGGCTGGGTGGTGATGCTTACGGTGTTTTGTGCAGCGGCGGTTTGGGGGCGGGTTAGGGTTTTGTGGGGTTGGATTTGCCGGGCGGGTCTTTCTTGGCCTGTTTGTTTTGTTTGGGCTTAGTTGTTTATTTGGGTTTCGGGTGGGCTTGATTGTATTATTTTTGGACTCCCGTTTTAGACCTTTTGGGCTGGGCTTCGGCCCTTGTGATGTTTTATCCAACTTTTTGTTGGATTTCCCTATCCCCTCTCCCTGTTTTTAATAAAATTTTGCCTATCAAAAAATAGTTTCCCACTTCAATCAGTTCTTTTGTAGAATAATCCCTCCTCCCACTGCTCAAATAGAAGAGAGGAGAGGGGGACAAAACAAGAAGCTGAGTGACGAATTGGAGAATATAGGCTCATATAAAGACTTACTAGGGGTTGTTTCCCATTCTTCTCCTCTTGTAAGAAATCCCTCAGAGGAATATAGGCTGCTTGCTTGCAGAACTCAAGCAGATCAGAACCAGTGTACCCATGACACAAGCTAGCCACACGGTTGAAGTCAATATTGTCATCTATCCTCTCACCCTTTAAAATCACCTTCAGTATCTTCTCTCTATCACCACAATCAGGTTTTCCAATCTCAAATGCCTGTGGTAGACGCCGAAGAATTGCTTCATCGAGATCTGTTGGCCGATTGGTTGCAGCAAGTACCATAACTCGAGCATTCTCTGTATCACAAGTCTACACAATATGAGCAGATTCTCGGTACAAAGTACATGCAAATGATGACAATTTACTTAAAATGGTTGAACATATATTCTTTTTCTGCGTAAATACTTGTGAGTCTCCCAGTAGAATACTTACGATCAGTTGTAAATCCATCCCACAATGCCATGAATTCAGTTTTCATGTTAGTCAACACTTCGTTATCTGTGGAACGGCGTTGTCCCAGGAAACTGTCAACCTCATCAATGAAGATGATTGCAGGCTGTAGCTTATAGGCTAAACTAAACACAGCTGACACTGTAGTGATGTGATAAATCAGATGGTCAGTAACATTGATAATCTAATTTGCAAAAAAGAACACATGTTTATATATATACGCTCAAACATGAACGGGAATATGATTGGCTTCCTATCTGGGTTAGAATTTGGTGCTTACACATTGCAAGCATTGGAGTTTTCCTACCTTAGAAAAAGGTTTATCCTTTATACTATTACATTATGTCAACCCAAAGAAATTAAGATCTAACTACTTCCAACATTGAAACAAAATTGACCAACAGTGACTAAAAAGAAAAGAAAGGAGAATTCTTTCACTTATTTGGATGATTAAAAGGGATGCAAAATGGTGAGAAATTATGAAAAAAAGATGAATCTTTATTGGCCCATAACCAAAACCATTTATTTCATCTCCCTTCTCACAATCCAAAGGCCCAAGAAAAACTACCAGGTCTAATGCCCTTCCAACAAGCAATGGCTTGAATGGATTCAAACCAAGTAAAATATCTCTCATCCCTTATAACAGCTAACAAGTTGGATTGTCAATTCAAACCAAGTTCCATAACCGAATACCCCATTCTTCTATTTAAACTACACATACATTTCCACTGTAAACTTCCACATTTCCGCATTACTAACAAACTATGTATACTGTAAGGGCAATTAGACAGCCAAGGAATCACACAGAGAAAACAAATACCACTGTGTCATACCTAATTTCTGGGCATCGCCAAACCATTTGCTCATCAAATTGGAAACCCTAACGTTAATAAACACAGCTCCAGACTCCTTCGCAATGGCCTTGGCAAGCATTGTCTTACCGGTCCCCGGTGGACCATACAACAACACGCCTTTTTGGGGACCAAGAAGCTTTCCCCTTGCAAACAACTGTGGTCTGCGTAATGGCAGAATCACCAATTCGAACAACGCCTGCTTAATGCCGTCTAATCCCCCAATTGACTCGAATTCCACGTCTATGTGGTCTGGGTTCACTACATCGCATGCTATCATATCCTGTTATCATAATTGAGTCAAAAAAACAAGGAAAAAAAATTCTAAACGCAACCCCATGAGCAGTGCTTAATGTATAAAGAATGCATCAATTAGTGTACCGTGGTTGTGGTTAATGTACAAAAAGTGCATCGATATATGTACAAAGTGTATAGGTATATGTGAAAGTGCATTAGTATCAGTTAAAAATGCCTAAAAACTTAACTTTCATGACGTTATGAGCGCAATATCCACTGCCCAAATACTCCCTCCATCCCAATTTGATTGGTCTATACGGAAAACTCAACTTTCTTAATGGGACATGCAATTACCCAAGAAATTTTAATATATTTCCAACATTAAACCCTTATTATCTACCTTCACAACTATAGTTCGTGGAACTTTGAACACTTTTTTCAAAGAGTGCAACTTAGTTAGAACATTACCAAGCAAACAAAATGAGATGCGAGGGAGTAACAAAATTCGACCGGCAATGAAAAAACAGAGAAATTGGAGAGAGATGTGAAATTAGCCTCGTAAGGATTGGTGTGAATGAGAGGGCGATTCAACCGCTTGGAGAGTTCCTTTCTATGTTCGAGGGCTCTTTTGGCGGCTTCGCGATTGGTGTCGAGGTGCCGAAGTCCGGCCAACACCACCAGGCAGCTAAATGCGGCGCTTGCCGCGTACAGGACTAGGTCTTGCAATAGCTTAGACTTCCTGTCCGTGGCTTCTCCCATGGCCCGTGATTGTTAGGGCTCCAAGTTCCAAGCCAGAGAGAGAGAGAGAGAGAGAGAGAGGCCAATTGCGTTCTACCAGTACGGTAACGACTTTTGGAAGAATCTGAATGGTCTATACGGTGTCGATTCTGATGGACCGTTCACCGGCTTGACAAAATCATAACTTCCACGTATTAATATGTTGATGAAATCACCAAGACTAGGCAAAGTGGCGCTTCAAAATTGCCAAGGGTTTGTTTGGAACATGTGAAAAAGAACGGTTATGCTACTGACAGGTCATTGAATTGTCAATAAGACAAGAATAATAATATTACAAATTGTGAAATGTGAATTTTTTAAACATTTTTTAAGATATTTTAATGCATAAAAAATTGTGTTTTATGTCCCATATTTGATAGCAAGAAGAATAACACAAATTGTGAACCTCTTTTAACACATTTCAAGATACTTTAATACGTAAAAAATTGTGTTTTATGTCGCATATTTGATAATCTCATGTACATGTTAGACTTTCGAAAATCAATCATAGAAGCTTAGTATAATTTCATTATTACATTTATGTTTAAATTGAAGTACTATTAACTACCATCAATCAAATTATGGGCATAATCAGAAAGATAAATACTTTTTGATGTAATTATTTTGTTCCTTTAAGAAATTGAAATTCCCAAACGGAACTATCAAATGGGACAAAGAAGGAGTAAGAGTTTAGTATAGTTAAGACCATCTATATCTATCTATACCACGGAGTATCTATTAAGGCAAGGTGGTAATTAGTGAGGAGGTCTGTGGATGCACATGTAGGACCGTAAAAGAAAAAAAATAAAATAAAAGATTAGTCTAATTGTCATATCCAATTTCACACCCATTTGGAATTGTAAAAAGCTTTTACATGGAATGTCCAAATTGAAAATTTCAGTCATCGTTAGGTGAAAAAGAATCTTTTAATTACTTGGTAAGAGATGGTAAGTTAACAAATCTTCCAAAGAATTTTTAATTACTTCGTAGGAGATGGTAAGTCATCGAATCTTCCAAACATATTAATCGTGATAACTTACGTCTCCGGATCAGCTTATAATACCTCGACTAATCGTGAGAGCTCAATCCCACAGAACACTTGTGGGGAGCTCCATTAAAGTCAGAGCAAAGCTCCATATGAACTGACCCAAAAGAGTTGATACAAATGACATACTACTTTGGAAAGATAATCAATTGTTGTTAAAAAAAAAAAAAAGAGTTTTTAAATATTTATCCTCAAATCTTATCTCACGTAAGTATTCATCCAGGTCATTTTGAACAGTTATGTTTTCATCGTCCTAGACGGCAAATTATCTATCTTATCCTTTTAATAAGATATTCATATGTATATGTATATTGCCTTCCTAAATTAGTGGAATTCAACAATTTCCTAATTTGGTGGGATTTAACCATTTCCTAATTTAGTGGAATTCAATTACATTAATTACGAGAGATGATTACAAAAGAATCATCCCACAATTTTAAAAATTTGTAATAACCAAATTCCACCAATTTATTTTTTATTAATTTAAATTATGAAACATATATTTCAGAATATGATGGATAGTCAAATCAACCTTGTTTTTCATGGATCATTTTTTCATTATAAACCATTTCAAAACATGGTGGATATATCAAAATCGACCATGTTTTTATGAATTATTTATGCGAAATCACCATGAAGACTGGGACTAAAATTAGAACATGACCTATTTTAAAACATGGTGGATATATCAAAATCGACTATGTTTTTGTGGATTATTTACGCTAAATCACCATGAAAATTGAGACTAAAATTAAAACATGACCTATTCAGAACACAACGTAATTCCAAACAATGAACCTAACAACGATTCCATTCTTGAACATGAAATCAAGATTTATAGGTTATGAAAATATGAACATCACCAATTTTTTGAAAATCCAATAAGTTGCCATGTTTAAGACACGGCATATTTAGAACATGTTTTCATGAAAACATGACTTCCCGATCTTATACCAAAAAAGAGGGATTTCCTACATCAATCTTCTACTATAGTGCATCAAAGAAGGGAGATTAAGCATAATAGGGATTGGAAAACGTTCATGAAGAATCTACAATTGTACTCAAACCCATGGTTGCATGTGAGATCGGACGGCGAGAGGAAGATCAGATCGACAACAATGGGGCAACGATGCCACAACTGAATTGAATCGGCGATGAAAAATAGATTGTCGAAGGGTCGATCGATATCGACGACAGTGACGGCGACTAGTTGATCCGCGATGGTGACGGACACATGTTACATATGGAGGTTCTGTTGGAGACCGGAGGGACCTTTGGTACGTCTGTTGCAAATTGGAGTCCAAGGTTGCATATAGACAGCGGTATGTGCGACGGCGGGTGGTTGCACACAGGGGGCCACAGACAAACGGGGCAACGGCAATGGAATATCGAGAATCAGAGAGGAGAACTGGGTAGAGTTTAAGCATAGCAAGAAGTAGCAATTATGGCTGACAACGGACTGCTATGTTTTTCAAACATTTGGGACTGAAATGGTAGCGTAAATTAAGGGACTTAATTACGTAAGTTCAGGGGTTTAGTTGTTTCGGGATTGGAAAGTTAAGTTGTCATGCCAAAACTTATAGACATAATTGGAAAAAGACATATATAGGGGGGCACTATTGGTATTAAAAAAGAGAGAGGATGAAAACATAACTGGAAAAAAGGTCAAGGATGGAAACTTACGAGGAGTGGCGCATGAGGATGATTATTTAAGTCTCCCGAACAGTTTTACTACGTAAGAACCATGTAAGAAACAAAAACTACATTCACCATCACATTTCAACCTACCTAAACTTTTGGTCACGCCCAAAAGCTTCAATCTGGAAGTAAAGCTGACCGATCTAACTTCGAACTTTTCCTTCGTCCAGTAGTCTCTCCCATCAAGGTTTTCCCCCTCCTTTTTCCACAGTTATTCGATGACGGTATATAGAAGAATCTGATCTGTCTCAAATCCCACCTCCAGGTGAAATCTAACCTTCTACTGTTTCTTTCCATCATTACCCTCTCCCTCTTCATTCAAGTGCTCAGGATCCTGTATAGGCTTCTGACGAATTTCCCACCCCCGAATCTCATTCCTAGACTCATCTTCGGCAGAAGGCAGGTTCATGGAGTCCTTTGGTGTCACCTTGTTAGGAAAATCCAAACCACAGATCAGACACGGCTTGGAAACAAATTAACTGTGATTCTGTGAATATGTACCAAACAATGGATCAAGTGATTAGTACCTCATCGGAGACTCTATCATGGCCGTCCGAATGAGTTCTTTTCTTCCTGGCAACCGATGAAAAAGTCTTTGCAGCCTCACTAAAAAACTGAAATCCTTGTAAATCTCCATTTTTAATACTAACTTCCAGCTGCAAATATAAAGGAAAATTGTGAATCAAGACTACCAAACAATTGGGGGATTATGAGATAGATAATTGCTGCTAGACACAAAAGTAAGGAGTAAGGGAAATATCCACCTGAATATGTATAATGCAGAGGACAATGCTAGCAATAGGCAGCCAGCTCTCCTCAGGCGACAAAGACAAATTTGACCTGTGAAGAGAAGAGACTTCGTATCAAAATCAACAGATACAGATGGTACTTGAATCCTGTACCCTGATAACTTGCATATTTGCTCAAAATTGCCACAACAAACACCCTGAATGACCCTATCTTGCCAGACTTTCTATGACAAGCTCCATGTTCATTGTCAAACGAACAATAGCAGACTTATGATAATCAGAAATGATGTGTCACTATTTCCGACAATAAACCTTTCTTCAAACATGCTGCAGTTAAAGATGTTGCTGTTCTCATCCCACTATGCCAGTAATGTATATGTGTTCGACATGCACATGCAGTTATCACAAGTTAAAGAGAGAAAACAGTGGGTTCTGATATCTCAAAGAATGTTACTACTATTAACAAAAATTAGAGAAACCACAACCAGTTTAAAAAAAGTACTTAAAATGTGGCTTCTAGCTCTTGACATTCCTACAGAAAGCACACTGCTCAACTGACACAAGAACAATTTGATAGATGAAAATATTTAAATGGTAGAAGGCCATAGTAGGTGACTAATTAGCTCACGAATGATGGAACCCCGCTACGACAGGAATTAAAACAATCAAGCATCTCACAAGCGAGTAGGCAAAACAATGCCTATCACCCTGTAAGTAATATCAAACAATAGGAGATATCTCTAAATGCTCTTTTTGTCCGTTGAGAACACAAAAATTAACACACACTTTGAGGAACAACAAAGAACATGGACACACTTCAAACAAGAAGTCTAGATTCTACACAAAATGGTTTTGTTGAATGAAGGCCTAATGAACCTAGAAAACATGCTTTGTTTGGTCCGTGGATTTGATGAGGAAAAAAGGAATAGAAAACGAAAAGGGAACAAAGAGTCCTTGTTTAGCTACCATGGAAACGAGGAAACGAAAAATAGGATAAATAATGCCAGAGAATGAGAATTCTAGGAGACTAGGAATCATTTTTATTCCTCTTTGCTCTTCCTTTTCTCTAATCAACTCCTCCAAGTCCCAACCCTATGCCACCTCGAATTCTAGGTGATTGACTGCTTTCAGTATTAAATATCGTCACCTTTCCTTCGGGGAACTGTCCTGATTCCTGTGCAGCGTGCGGGCTAACCCTTGAATTAGTATTGCTAGGATTTGGTTTACATTTTCGCCAACCAAATACAACCACCAATACATGTGTAAAACAAATAAACTACTGCATTGCAGGGACCATAAATTTATGCAAATAGACTTCAAATTAAAATTGACACAAGTTTTTCAGCTCAAATTTGCCCTCTTTATCAGCCATAACGAAGTTATCCGTTGTCTATGATTAGAACCTCTGGCTTACATTGAACCAAAGGTAGTTTAATTCAAACCAAACACATTTAACCAAAAGTACTTCAATTCAAATCAAATACATTCAATTCAAATGGCCTTGTGAATAGGCCAGTTGAAATCTAGTTGAAGGTAAGATTCGCACACCTCAAGTAGGGAGCCAAATATACAAGTGCATACACAGCATAGCGCCGTTTCCCGGTATCCAACCAAGCAAACACCCAACTCTAACAATCAAAACAGAAGGGAAAAAAATCATCAAATAAACCTTTGAAGATTCACATACATAGGTGCATAGTAAGGTTAAAAAGCCTCACCAGCCAATTGAAGTAAGGGATGAAACTTATGATCCCCATAACTGCAAACCTTGTATCGGTCGAATCGATCAGCGAGTCACTTTCTTCGTCGTCAGAACCCGTAGTGACCGGAAACACGATCGAATTCAGAATGCAAGCGCCGATTGCGAAGGCGATTGGCGCGTCCGCAGAGAGCTCCGCCCTACACGTCACATTTCCAGACCTCCGCTAATAGACCAAATAACAAAACGTTAAGAATTGAATCACATACAGCTAAACATGCGTATACATATATGTCTGTGTACCTGGTTGGGTTTTTGCTTGTGATGGTACAAATGTTGAGGTTTGAGATTGGAGAGTAGAGGGGGTTTGAAGGAGAGGAAAGCAGAAGAGAGAGGAGCGAGAGTGAGCGAGGTCATTTTCTCGCCTGAGTGACGGTGGCATCTAGCGATCGTCGGCGATGGAACCGGCGAAGTAAAACCCTCCGCTGGATTCTCGGTTTTCGCACCTTTTCGGGTTCAGTGCCGCGCCACACTGGGAAATGCAGTGATTTTTAACTCGGAACAAATTGCACTTTACCCTCT
This sequence comes from Rhododendron ovatum, assembly GCA_019656835.1. Classification (NCBI taxonomy): domain Eukaryota; kingdom Viridiplantae; phylum Streptophyta; class Magnoliopsida; order Ericales; family Ericaceae; genus Rhododendron; species Rhododendron ovatum. Next base: position 46,401,194 of record CM033798.1, read on the forward strand.
AAACTATCACGGGTTAGTCTATTTAGGCCCTATTCCGCGGATCCGCTAGGGTTTTGATTTTTTACGTAGTATTTATTTTTCGTTCTAAGAGACAAGTTATTCCCTCATAATTTATTATATTTAATTCAAAAAATAAGTGCTTAATTAACGCCACATATGCATGTTGTGCAAATGATTGTGTTACTTTACCCAATGTGTATGCTGAGCCTAATTTGTTAACTCTGATCTTGCAAACAAGCAAATTGCCAAAGGCACGTCACAGACAACCAACCGATGTTTACTTAGACCAAGGATTTTGAGAAAATTCACTTGGGAGGAGGTCACATATGCATGGGACTAAGGGGCTCGCAGTGGAAGGTTTCATTAACGAAATGGGGGACCAATTGACACGTTTAGTGGTGCCTCATGTGATTAGAGGCCTTTGAGAGTTAGGCAAGTTCTTTGAGAGTTAGGAATTAGGCATGTCACCATACAAATGTGGTGTTGGACAAAAAAAGGTTTGTATTACCATTTTTATGAGTGAATTGGAAATTGTTTAAACCTTTTTATTTTTTTTGGATCAAATGATAGGACTAGATTTATAAGCAATAAACCGCTAAAAAAAGAAGAAGAAAAACGAGAACAACAAATCAGACACCCATTCCCTTTAAGAGAGGATATATGCCACAACAGAGGGCTGAACTTCCAAGTACAATGGCCAGCACCCCTCACAGCTCTTTCGGCTACATTATGAGCCGCCCTATTGCCCTCCTCACGAAGTGCACTTCCGCTCTCAAAAAGCCAGCTAGAGACCGAAGGACATCTGCCACAGTAATCCTAACAATATGGTGCGTTGCTGAAGCATATGCAACGACTGTTGGCAGTCACTCTCAACAACGATTCTTTCCAGCCCCATTTGCAACACCAACGGAATGCCTTCCCTTGCAGCCAATGCTTCCACAAGTAAAGGGTCCACATAATATTGCCTCTGAATTGCTCTCGCAGCCACAAACTTCCCTTGACAATCCCGAATAACCATACCAAGCCCCCGCCGATTTGTTAGAAAACACCCCTGATCAGTTGCTAGCACAGGCCCGAATATCAACATCAGTCCCATTCCATTGCGTGGGGGTAGCAAGAATTTCAAGGACAATAAGCCTCAGGGAGAGTGATCGATATGCCAGGAAGATCCGACGAATTGTTAACCCAAAAATCACGAACCATGAGGTTAGACTCTTGACTAGTAAGCGGCCCCTCGACTACCTCCCTTAATGGCCCACAACTAGCCAATTATCCCACCAAAATCTGGTGGTATAATCACTTTTTATAAACACTCTCATACCTTTCTGGAAAAGATCAAATCCTTTGAACATACTTCTCCAAGTGGGAGAAGGTTTCGAGTGGGCCCTAGAATTGGATCGAAGTCTGCATCTAAGGACGTACTCTTGCCCATAAGGCGTTAGGCTCCGAATGGGCTCTCCAATTTAGTTTGGCCAAGGCAATTAGGTGTTCGATTGAATCATGTTCCTAAGGAGTCAAATCACGGTGCTGCAGGTCTCAAGTTCGATAGCAAGAATGGACAGAAAATCTTCATGTAACTTTCACAATTGCAGCTGAGCATGGCATATATTTGTGTCCATCCATTATTTTTCTTTGATTGGTTCTGTAGTGCATCTCGATGTCCTTGGACTTATTGCCGAAATATTGGTTTGAGTAAACTTAGATAGACTTCATCTTCAAATTAGCCTCTTCATGAGTCTCTGCCCTACAGCTTTCATGAGTTGCTAGGACTCTCAACATGATGAAAAATCTAAGATATACAAACCACATATCACATACAAAGATCCAAGTAAGAATCTTTAGGGAGTACTACTCTTACAAAATGCCAAGGGAATTCAAGCTTTCTAAACTAGATAATAGTAGTACGTAAATTTGATACGAAACTTGAACAAAGAAATACGAAAGACGGTCAATCTGTCAAACAATGCGGAAAGAATTACCGCAAAGTTCCCGCTTGGATGAGATGGATTGTCTCAACGCATCTAGCTAGGTATGTGAAAATTGTGAAGAAAAATGATAGTATGAGCCATTGAGCATTGAAGTAGAGTATTACTACAATGGGTATTTGCCAAAATAAATAGTGTACACAAAATCATTGCATATTTTTCCTCATAGCAGTTTAATGCGGCTCAAACTAGAAACCAAGTACCCAACTCCCAAACACGCCACCCAAATCCCCACGTCCACGGCCAATCTTACTCCTTCAATCTCCATCTCCATCCCATCTCCATCTTTTCCACTCTCCAACTCCTCGCTATCTCCGCCGTCTGATCCCCCCTCTCTCTCCTCCGAACAACAACAACAACAGCCTTCCACTTCATCCTCTCCCTCCTCTCTCTCCTCCGGTATCTCCTCCAACCCCTGAACCCAACTCCTCCTCTTCCTCCTCACCGCCACTGCCACCGCCACCTTCTCGCTCATCGCCACCTGTCCCTCTGCCTCCACCCAAACATCCGCCGCCTTCACCCCAACCACCTCTCCCTCCAAAGCACACTTACACTCCACCTTCCACTCCCCGCCTTCATCTCTCCTAAAAACCCCCCTCAACAACTTCTCTTCCCCAAAGTATACATCAAACCTCACCCCTTGGCTAGCCGCCACCCGCTCTCTGCTCCCGAAAACCGGTTTCTCTACTGAAGCCGATACGACCCGGTGGAGCGTGACGAACGCGGGCGAATCGGGTCGGACGTCGGACCCGTCTATGTCCAGCGGACTGCCGTTGATGCGGGGGAGGTAGTGGAGGGTGAGGGAATCGGGCAAGGGTTTTGAAGGGGTTTTTGATGAAAGAGAGAGACGGAGATAAAAGGCCTTGATCTTCAGCCGCTCTCTCACGTTCTTCTCGAGCCCTCGACACATCTTTTTGCTGTTGAAGTTGTTGTGGTTTGCGCTTCTTGAGAGAAATTTTTGTTTCAGCAATGGGAGAATTGGGAGTCGGCTGGAATTTGTTTTGTAATTTGGTTTCGGAAAGAATTCGATGGGCGTTAGGAAGCTTGTTGGAATGAGGGGGCACGCGGTTTTTTTTTCCCCATGACTTGGACCAAAGACAACAAAATACGAATTTTATTTGCCTGCTGGTTTATTTGGTGAAACGGGTCCGGGGCCACCATGTTTTTATTGCAGTAATCTGAACTGTTCATTTTGTAAGTTATGTAATATAGTATTGTCATGCAAAGAAAATCAATTTGATTAGACATCGATAATAATATCAAAGATTGAATTTTAATGTAAAATAGACTTTTTTACTTTAAAGCTATTGACAGGATTAGACCATTTATGTTATTCACAAAGATTTTATTTTTTATATAACTATCGATGTGTGATCAAATTCGTTTTTTACGTGCATTTATTACCCTGCGGATTTAAAAAAAAGTGAACGATTTAGTTTTACTACAATAAATACAACATGGGACTCAAAAATGATAAGGTGGGCGGAATTTTAAACTCTATAAGGAGATTATTTTTTTGCCCACGGTTTTCCTGGATGACATGGACAAAGTAACAGAGCGTTTTTTGTGACTTCTTGTTAACGGAATCTCCCGTCAGATTTGCCGCCTCTGCAGCTAAGCCCGTTTTCATACCAACTGGGTACCATGCGGTAGTATCTAGAGCGCATCTCAGTCGTTCAAACCTATTTTGGATGGTCCATATTTCTCCGCACTCTCTTTTCTCATCCAATCACTCTCTCTCTTCTTTTTCTCTTTCTAAAATTTAGACCGTCCAAAATATATTTTGACGGCTAGGATCGTCAATGGGATACCACGTGTGTGGTATCCACCCAGCACCCAAAATTTCTCATTCCAGTTTTCATATTGCATCTTGCGAGATCTGTATCGTGTTATATTTGTTGGATGATGTTATGGTGTCCCCGGTCTTTTTGGGGGCACCATAATTTTTGACATAATTTCATTATTATGAGCATAACTAACACCGTAATTTTTGGCATAATTTCATTATTATGAGCATAACTAAAATCTATTACAAGCATAATAAAATCCAAACAAGACATAACCAAAGAATATCCAAAAAATCAACCCAGGCATAACCAAACCCAACCAAGACATAGCAAACAAGTTATGCCTTGCTATGATTCTGTTATGCTCATAATGGTTTTGGTTATGCTCATAATAGATTTTGGTTATGCTCATAATGATTTTGTTATGCCAAAAGTTAAGGTGTCCCCAAAATAACCGGGGACACCGAAGTCATTTCCATATTTGTTTGATTGTTTTATTTATAAATCAAGTATTCGAGTCTTTGTCAAAATAGAAAAATAAAAGTATGTGGATTACGCACACCTTAATTAATCTTAAGAGTTATGTACACCATCACATGATATTCTAGACCTCTTTTTTAATCGTATCCGGAAATTAGGAGTAGACTCCAATAATAAATGTGAGAAACATTATGTGACAGTGTCTCATAGGGGCATTTGATAGTCTCTCCATTTTGACAAATCTAACGACGAATTCATTTTAGTACTAGATTTTGTTGATCGCACATTCGCACTGTTTTCTAGAAATATAGGTGCCGCTGACCGCAACAATTTCCTAGAAGAAACACAGAGAGGAAACAATTAAACGGAATTATATATACGTGGCTTCATACTATTTTACAAGTTGATTTTTTCGGTTCAAGGGACACCCAAAGAAACACCTAAAAAAACATTTCAAATCTCAAACTCATAATTCCCGATCAAATTTTTATGATCCGAACCGTTCAATATGTGCAGAATGTGATTTTAAAAGTGCCCACGAGAAATTAACAAAAAAAATGATCCGGAAAGAGTTGATTTGAGCAGTTTTTATTTGAACCGTTCAATAAAAAACTATTCGAAACTGTTCAAATCAAGCCCTTTCCGGTCATTTTTTTTGTTGATTTCTCACGGGTACCCTTAAAATCATGTTCTGATCACATTGAGCGGCTCGGATTATCAAATTTTGATCGGGAACTATGAGGTATTTTTTTAGGTGTTTTTTTGGGTGTCCCCGGAACCGCCCTGTATATATATACTAGTGAATACCCGTGCCTAAAGGCACGGCGCAACACATTTTGAAAAAAACTAAAACTACTGGTCGAACAATGAGCAAATAGAGGACATGTTGAAAAAAATGGGTACGAACAAACTAAATTTTGGTGTATGTGCAGAACAAATCGAGGTGCAAATAATATTCAAGTTTTACACAAATTTTCAAAATCCATAAATCACCCAACATACATAATAAAAATTAATTATTGTCAAACCAAATATATTTTTGTAAAACTTTACCTAATAAATAAAATATCATTATAAAATTTCCAATGTCTTAGAAATACATGTCACATAGCCTTCTATTTTAAGCGATCAAGCGGTGGTCACATGGGGTAAATCTCATAAAAAGTGTTGTTTTTAACTCCACTCACATGGGGTAAGTTCCATACAAGTGTATATCCCATGTCAGAAGACGCTATAAATATATTAAATGAAATTTTGATAAGTCACTTTCTAAGTACATTGAAAATCGAAATACATGCACATATTGGATCATGCTCAGATTCAAGCAGACCGTACCAATTTTATTATGATAACACACCCCGCATGACCAAGAGGCTAGCGGAATTCCTCAAATGTGATCAACTTTTCATATGGTATAAAAATTGTACGCTATGCCAACACACTCTTCAAGTGAAAAGTAGAGATAACATTAATAACCGTTATGTAATCATAAGAAAAGTAGATTTTTTAGCTATGGACCTAGCAAAAGAAAAATAGGGATAGCATTAGTACCGATATGATATCCCATCTTCAAAATCGGACATGAAAGTTTCTTTTTAACCAATTTCGAATTAGTGAGTTCTCCCATTTTCCTTAATTTATTCTTCTTCGTTTCGGATCAAAATAAAATTTCTAAACCAAGTAAAATAAAAAGTTGCACTTATGAATATCAGATACTAAGACTGTAACTCTTGACTGAATCTTAAAAGCATTGATCTTAATATGAAAATTAATACCATGTGTTTTGCACCATAGCCTCATAATCTTTGAAGATGATTCAATCATCAATGTAGCAGTAGAGTGTACCCTAACTAAAGAAGCACATTCACAAAATAATTTTGCAACAACACCACAATAAGATAATGCACTTTTGCAAACCCCTCTTTCCTTGAGCCATGGCTAGTTTTACTAAGATCAACTTGCACCCACTCCAACCATTGTTTTCCTTTAATTTCAAAGCGAAAAAACATGAGAGTAGCCATCAGCAACCACAATAAGCGTTAAAATCAATTTCGAAAATCAGCCCCATTAATTTAGAATTGTGTTAGGCCAATTTAGAACTCAACAAAATTCAAATTTGGTACCCCAACTTGTAGCTTATACTATAAAGAGAATGAATTGAGCGAAACTACTTTCTAATGCATGGTACTCACGGGAATGGCCTTAATGGTTTAGATTTCAGCATCACAATCGTTGCAAAAAAATAAAATAGAAAACCCATAAAATCAGAACTTAAAACCAACATAACTTAAAAGTAGGGTATTATAGTAAAAGATATAAAAAATTATAAATCGAGCTAAAGAAAGCTAAAGATAAACTCGATTGTGATTTCGCATTACACTACTAATTTGAAACACCAAAGGAATCCATTTTCATAGTAGCATATACGAAATCACATTCGCTAAATAACCTTATATATCCGCACAACATGATACTATACTTTTGTAAAACCTGACCATGACCATTAACCAATAATAATAACAATACACAAAAAAATAACTCTAGATTCTCATTCCCAATTTGAGTTCATAATTTCTACAAAACTCAAAAGACTCGAAATTCGAACTTGCAGATTGAATCATGAAGGGAGTGAATTGATTTAAAATACCTAGATCTAGAAGCTTGTAGAAGTGACTCAATTGACATTTATGATTCCAGTAAGAACTTAAAAGCAGACTACCTAAGGGGAAACAAATTAATGCAACAAAGTTACACCAATACAAAAAAAGGGAGCTATCTGTTGAAAGGAAAAAACTTCTAAAGAAAGAGTGAAATAAACTCAAACCTGCAACCATAATAAAATTTTCAGCTGCTGGGAGATCTCAAAACGCCAAAACATTGGAAAAATAAACACGAAAATGATAAGAAAATTGCGTTGATTACCAAAATAACAACATGAATAATCGATAATATAGCTATGCTATAGGGTAATACTTCTTTATGAGCTTTCAAAAGTCATCATTTTTTAGAAGAATTGAAGGAGGAAATTCAAATTGTAGGCTAAATTTTGGGATCAATTATTGAACAGTTGTCTCCATTACCATATTGCTCTATTTAAAATAATTCCTAATTAGGAGTATAATTTAAGATCAATGCGCAAAATTTTTATCTATAATCTATTTCCTACATTTGCAATGGCCAATTTGGATATAAAGTCCTTTTAAGGAAAGATGTGAAAATTCATGAATTCTATTTACTATATAATATCGTTGACCCCACCATTAGAATGTAAGGAATGCGTCGAAATTTTTTGTTGAACAAATAAGATACGTTAAACATGATTCTCCACGTATTAATGGCAATTCATCCAGCGGTCTTGATTTATGATTCTACCATATTAGGAGATGTTTCCTTTCTATTTACTTTATCTCCTTAATGATTTTACTGTACTAATGTCAATTCAGCCGACCTTCTTGTTCTCTAGTAATACAAATCTTAGAAATTTAGGATTCTAAAAATAAGGAAAGAAAAATATGCTTGATTGGTTTCCAAATGGCAACGATTATGGCAGATATTGTTTACTTCTTACATCCATGATATATATTATTTAATTCTTAAAAGTAGAAAAAAATTCATGAAATAGGAAAGGTTTCTCAGCCGTAGGATTTATGTATATAAATCCAAGGATTCAAAACAATTAATTGAAAAAGGAAGGGGGATATGTTTAGTCTTCTCCCATATCGGAAACATGTAAAACTTATAAAACCTAAAAGGAACGTAGAATGAAGGGTCCAGATTTATGCACAAAGAGGGATAAATCTAGAGCGTTGGTTGTCTTTTGGATTCAAACACAGCTCTGTTTTATTATATTATATATATATATATATATATATATCTTAAACTCTCTTTTCTGTTGTGCTATACCGTGTCTGAGTTGAACAAAAGGATCGAATTTTCAAGCATAGACACAAAGATGCAAAGATGGACATAGCTAGTATTGAATTTGATATTAATTAGGTCCTACATAAGCTCTTGGAGAAATGTCACTAAACTTGACCCAAACAGGCTGTTATGCAGGGAATGGCAGATTATTGCTTAGAGTTTATATGTGATGTGTTTTGATGTTATTTTTTTATTGACAAAAGTAACATTCTATTAAAGAAAACTTGACCGGGCTACATCAAGATGGGAAGGGAAAGGAAATCCAACCAATAGTTGGATGAAGTAGGGGAGGGAAAGGGAATCCAACCAATAGTTGGATGAAAAAAGAGCAAAAAAAAAAAAACTGTTGAAACTAAGTCCAAACACACCTTAAGGGTTAGGCCCCAAATAAAACAGTCCTAAAACCACATGGGCCTGGCCCAATCCAAGAGCCCAAACGTAACCCTAATACAGACTGCCTCAAACATCGCCACCATCACCACGCAAACGCCACCATCACTGTCCCCACCAGTAACCGCCTCCATCAGTTCGTTGGTAGTTGCTTGTGTTGTCTGCTCTAATTTGGTGGTCTTATGGACCTTGTGTTTGTTAGCTTGTATTTGATTCAGTTCAATGAATTAACTTACCCTCCCAAAACATAATTGATTATTTGGGTTAGGTCACATGTAGATTGATTAATTTACCGGTTTACCCTTTCCCATTTCATCTATTTCGCTAATAACCCTTTGAGTATAGCATAATCAAGATCGAGAATTTGGTTTGCGCGCTCTTTCCTAATTTATGCCATCTATACTTTCTGAAGCTGAAGCAAACCATTCAAATCTAAACCATATAATAGGCTCGCCACTCAAACTTAAAGTTTTTAATCCATCCGGGATCTCATTCCTTTTGCCATCATGTCCCGCTGTTACTATTCAATTGGACACAAGTGTTTAATTTAGGCCAAGTTAATGGAGTGAGAACTCTTCTGGTGAAATTATTGTGCTCTCGTTTTCACTCTCGTTCTCGCAAACTATAGTAATTAGAATGTGTTTCAAATATGTTTTCATACTCTCGTTTGCATTTTCGCTCACAAACGTGCACGCTTATATATGACTTAGATCCAGATTACGATCTAGCCGCCTCCCCGCCCCTAAAAAGTAGTGCTTGGACGGTTGGCATGTCTAACTTGATCCATGTCCACTTTGGATAGTGGTAATAAGTACAAGAAGGACCAGTCTTTGATGAATGGATGTATATTGGGCCTATAACTTCAGCACTATCTCCTACGAAATCAAACAAAGTAAAGTCTAACATTACCTTCAGATCTGAATTTGAAACGTGCAAAACCTGTCTGTAATTTGGCACAGCTTTACTTGATTTTATTTTATTTTCTTGAAATCTGTATCGTGTTATATTTGTTTTATTGTTTTTATTTATAACTCTCAAGTATTCGAGTCTTGTCTCAATTTTTTTTAAAAAAAAGGTGTGGGTTACACGCACCTCGATTAATCTTGAGGGTTAACCACAAGTCCCACTTATTTATGTGGTGTAGGAAGTCTTTGCATATTGATGAAATTTTTATCATTGGACTTGGGCACCACCATGTGATATTCTAGACCTCATTTTTATAATTCCTGGCATTTGATGTTTTTTTTGTTTTGTTGTAATTGATCGAGCTTCGTTGGTAGTTGCTTGTGTTGTCTGCTATTAGGTGGTCTTACGGACCTGTTTCCACCCTATTTTGGAAAATTCTTAACTGTCGAGCGAGTTGTGTCGAGTAAAGGACACTTGGCAGTTTTTTCAGCCTGTCGAGAACGTAAAAATTCCGAAGAAGTCTTAAAAACGGCAATGAACCAAACTCCACTTTTCACCACCCACATTCAAGCATCTCAATCACAAACTCTGTCAATTCTCGACCGGGTGAATTTTAGAGTAAACAAGACATTGTGTTTATTAGCTTGTATTTGATTTTGTTCAATGAATTAACTTACCCTCCCAAACATAATTGATTATTTGGGTTAGGTCATGTGTTGATTGATTACTTTACCCTTTCCCATTTAATCTATTTCGCTTATAACCCTTTGAAGTAGCATCATCAAGATCGAGAATTTGGTTTGCTCTTTCCTAATTTATGGCATCTGTCCTTTTTGAAGCTGAAGCAAACCATTCAAATCTAACCCATATTATAGACTCGCCATTCAAACTTAAAATTTTGATTCCATCCGTGATCTCATTCCTTCTGGCATCGTGTCACGCTGTTATTACATAATAGGACAGGTGTATTTAATTTAGGCCAAGTTATTAATGGAGTGAGAACTGTTTTAGTGAAAATGTTATTTCATTGTGTTCTCGTTTTCAATTTCGCTTTAGTGAATTATAGTAGTTTAGGATGTGTTTCAAATATGTTTTCATGCTAACATTTTCGTTTATGTTCGTGCACGTGCAAGCAAATTACGTGATTTAAATCCCGTAATACGATCTTAGAGCCAGCCCGCCACTAAAAAGTAGAAGTACTTGGATAGTTGGCATATATCAACTTGGTTCATGTCCACTTTGGATAGTGATAAGTACAAGAAGGACCGGTCGTTGATGAAATGATATATACTACTACTACTGCATATTGGGCCTAACTTCAGCAAAATCTCCAACTACTTAAGTAACAATAGTAAAGTCAACATTACTTTCCGATCTGAATTTGAAACGTGGCACAGCTTTTAACTTGATTTTGGAGTACTTTATTTTCTTGATGAAATGTGCGCAGCTTTATTTTAGATACAGTAAGAATATCCACAATGTAATAATTAAAATTAAAAGACTGCTAAAATTAATAATGTGTATTTAAAAAAATGCTTATATTGTAATAATCAAACTTAGCTATTCATCAAATTTTGACTTTTAGATAATCAAAACTAGCAACATTTTGCCAATAACCAAATTTATTGGACTCTACATCTTCTCAATCAAGTACACCCATCATGGAAGAGTAAAACACACTCTCCATAAAGCAAAATGTTTATTTGGTTGGTGAAACTCACTCTCTACTTTGGCAAGTGATTGTGCATTTAACAATATTGATCACTTTATGAATCTTAACAAATGCTCTCCACTTTCACTTATTTTATTAAAATGTCATTCAATGTAGACCATTAGATTGAGGAAAAAAAACTGAACGTTAAATTTAAATTTTTGCCAACCCATTTTGATTATGGACAAAAAGTAAACAATGTGGGACTTGACATTGCTAACTTTAACAACCTCTAAATGGATAATCAAAAGATGATGTGGCAATTTTTGGTTATCCAATTTTGAATATTACATTGTAGATGCTCTAATAAGGAAATTGATTATTACACTTTCTTAATTGATGCAAACACTTTTTTTTTTGTCTTTTAGCAGTTGAATTTATGAAACAGTCCTTGCTTGCACAAACTTTTACAAATTTCAGGTGACTATTTTGTAAATTTACCCGCTAAAAGATGAAAAAAAAAGTGTTTGCATTGATAGGAGAGTGTAGAAATCAATTTTCATATAACAAAGGGACAATCTTTTCCGTTCTGGATTTGGGGCCTTTAACTACATATTCCACCTAACCAATTGGCCCTTTCGGCCTTGCTCAATTAGTTAGTACTCTTGCATTTCGTTAAGAGATCAGGAGTTCGAAACTTCACACCTGCATGTGGGTGTTATTTTTCTTGTATTTGTTGAGATTATTTCTTCCCATAACGGGTATAATAGTTGGGTTGGACTTGCAATAATTGTCGAATGATTGAGAATAGTTCTACCCCTAATGAGAGTTGTAGTTGCTTAGTTAGGTTGGCCTCATTGCGAGTGTGGAATTATTTTTCAGTTTCATGTAATTTTTATACTTGTACTCTCCCATCGCTTGGGAAAAAAAACTGCATACTCCACCTAAAAATACTGGACAAAGATCAAGTTGCATGATGTTACACCCGTTTTTAGCTTTTGGACCTTTTAAAAATATACAAGTCAAAAGTGGCATCTAAAATCCTCGATTTCGTCTGCCGGGAACTACTTAGCACGAAATAAAAATGCCTACCGACGTGATCCTCCTAATATAAAAGGAAAAAGAAAGCTTAATTAATATACAGTACCTGCAAAACTATATATGTGTGTGTTGCAGTCACTATCGACATGGAGCCGAATCCTTATTTGGATCCTTCTCAATTTTTGAAATTCTTATTTCCATGTTATCCGGGCTTTTGTATGTTTTACGTTATTTTTTTTTATTTTTTAATTTGTCTTGAAGAGAGGATAAAAAACTTAACACGATTGAATAAACATCAAAATAATAATAAACAAATATAATTTTCCTTTGAAGTAATTTGACTTCTCTAGTATTCTTTCTTGCTCCGTCTTAACGTTTTACTCTTTTGATTTTTCTTGCTGAGATAATTGTTGCATATCCTGTGTGCTAATCTCTCTTCGCAATCGTATAATGTGACAAATAGAGTTGCAAATGAACCGAGCAGCTCGAGAGCTCAATTTTACTAAACGAGCCAAGTTTGAGCTCGACAAAGCTCAGCTCGACTTGTTTGCCGCCCTAGACTGACAAACAAAATTAGTTAGTTTTAACTCATTCAGGAAAAATGGATCCACTTCAATTATAGTGCAGGATTGTGGACCAAATAGCTCAAAGATCTGCGGTGGTTATTGGATCAGTTCCTATCAAGTGTGAGCCATCAGAATAATATTCCAATTCACATTCCACAGAGGGCCATCATCAATGGGACAGATGACTTTGATTTCAGACTCTAATTTGATGGATTGGGGAGCCCAGAATTTGGAACTCTTATGAGGTCCAGTCGTTATAGTCAAAATCTTTTCTCTTTGTGCGGTAGCACCTAATAATATTCCATAACTTTATATATATATAGAAAAGAGAAGGGGGACATGAACTCCTTGCCACTATTTCTAGATAGATAGATCTATTCTCAATGGCTCTTTTTTATTTTTTTATTTTTTTATAGACAGAGGTCTCGACCATCTTGCTCGAACCTCGACTAATTTTGGAACCCTAACGCTAACAACCGGGCAAACCCTACAGTAGCCCCAAGTTTTGAAATGTTTGACTTCTACGAGAATCGCACAAGCGACTTCATTGAAGACACACACTTATTAGTTTCTCATACACACTCGGCCAAATCCTTTTGTTTTATTCTCAATGTCATTTCAAGAGATATAGTATACCACTAAGTACATAGAAATTCATCCCGCATGTCTCAACATTCAACGCTACCAAATTTCAACATGAACTCGACTAATTGTGCCTCTTCGTAATAAATGTTTTTATTTTTATTTTTAATTTTTTTTGACGTTTCTCGATGAGAAGAATTACATCACTGAACAAACATGCACTGAAGTAGAAAAAATTAAGACAAAAGATTCAGCTACTTTTCTTGGTTATTTTCAATTTACTGTAGTTTTATTTCAATTTTTGTGTCAAACACTTTTTTCGACTCTTTTGATCACTCCGAACTCCCAAGGAATGTCGACTCAAAGCTAGGGTGCATTTTGTTCACATATGTGTGCATGGTATAACAGTCTCCTAGATTAATAAATTCGTTGTGCCTTGGTCCCTTTAACCGTTGTAGCCATCTTCAAAGATTAATAGATCAATTTTTTGTTGTTCGAAAAATAACAGTCTCCGAGATTCTCTCAAGAACAATAGAACGTGTATTAGAAAGGTAAAGGAAAACCAACACAACTCATAGTGATAGAGGTCTGCAGGGGGGGAGAAAAAAAGCCAACAAAAGAAACATAAGTATTGATAAATAATGCAAAATTTGTGTAAAAAGACTCTGAAAGGCACGTGCCTTGGAAGGACTCAAGGAACAAATATTCCCTCTGCCCCTATACCCGAACACTAAAAATTGTATGTAGGCACACAAAAAAAAAAAACCACCACACGTGCAACGCACGTGCCCAACCACTGCGCGAATATTCACCCCATAGAGGCATAGAGCTAAAGGTACACGTGCTGTTTGTTTCAGTTTTTGTGCCTATTGATTATTATTGTCCCTATGGATTTCATGCTTAAGAGATGGGTTGACCGTTGATGTACTGTAAATTGCTCCGTGGTGTTTTTCTCCGGAAAAGTTTTTTAAAATTTAGACCGTTGAATGCAAAAATGAACGGCTGTGATGTAACTGCAGCGACTCCCTGTAGTTGGAATACAGAGAAGCCATGTCCTTGTGGAAACCCCTAAACACATCCTAATCACCATTGGGGATTGTTGGATTCCTCTGCATGGCACCTTCTTAGGTACGCTTGATCGTGTTTGTTAGTTTTGCGCCAAGCTTTTGTGAATTATTGATTTGTCTCTACGAGAAAAATTAGAAAAATAAAAAAATTTAATTTTGGGGTTTTATCTTGGATATCTCTAAAAGTATTAGAGTAAAATTAAAAATATTTGAATTTTTCGATTTCTCTCGTTGAGACGAATCAATAATCAACAAAAGTTTGGCATGAAATTAACATACACGTTTTTTTTTGATAAAGACAAAACGCCCAAAAAGCTTAATGGAACATGCCTTATTTGCTTACTTTTGATGCCAAAACTAATCACATTGATATTTAGCAAATAGGTTTGCTTGGCCAAATCAATATAGTTGGAGCAATGGATATCTAAATTGTTCCCGTGCTATGATAATGCACTAAAGATTAGATATTAATTTGGTTTGACACGGTTATGTCGTAGTTTCTAATGTTATCTGTTACCAATTGGAAGGGGGACATGAACTTAGCAACTGTGTTAGCTTGGGAGTTCACTTAGACAATCAGTCCAAGAGTTTGAAATATGATTATGACATAATCGAGTCTGGACAATAAGTAGGTTGAAATTAACAAATACCATTTTCAAACTTCTTGACAATCAGTTCACATTTGATAATCAAGTTGGAACAATAATGCATCATGATTTTTTAAAATTAATTGAGGCGTGCATAAATTAACCGAAACGTGTGGTTGTCAAAAAAATAATGGTGATGACAGCAATAATGCATCATGGGTTTGATAAGGGTGGTTGCCTTTCGGCAGATTTTTCCAAGAAAGTGTCAGATTTTGAAGCTTGAGACCCGTCCAACCCCACCCCAATCTGATTCCCTAACGACTTTTGTATTAATGCCCCAATTTTCTACTTTTTTCGTTCCGATTTATTTGTCTATTTTTTATTTTTAATTGTTCCAAAATATTTGTTCATTTGACTTTTAATTGAATCAATTTTCCCTTTTTACATTTTTTTAATAGAATAAAATAATTTTTGTAAAAAATTGAGAGTAAATATGAAAAATTGTATCTTTTAGGTGTAATAATTGTGTTTCTTAAAACGACCCTTCCCCTCAAATCGTAGGGTCTCCCATCAATTTATAGACATAACATGTCCTTGGAGGACCCCATTTTTCACTTTTCAAAAGGGACTTTAATTTCGTTTGTTTCGTCAAAACAAATCTATAAAATGGTGGTGGGTAATGGAGTAGGGCACCAAGCATACAATTCTCTACAGACAAGTGGGCACAAAAGTTGTCAGTCCCGTACCGGCCAGCGTACCGTTTTCACTACTGGAATGGGACATACCGGTACTGGACTGTATCTCGGTACCGTTCCGGATTTACCGCAATTAATATTTTATATATATTTAATATATATCTATCAGGTTGCAAAATCATTTCCGTGAAGCAAATGACAGCAAAAAATTATTCAAAAAGACTCAAAACAAAGTTATGAAACAGATCAGGATTCTATCGTGATCTTAATCGAAGAAAATCATATATAAGCTCATAAGTTTCTTTTAATTAGTTTAGAGCCCATAACCTATGTCATAAAAAAAAAAAAAAAGAGAAGGTAATTTTGTACCGTCCGGAACACCGGAAAATGTCCGGAACAGACCGGTATCGTCCAATACATCCGGTATTGGCTGGAACAGGCCGGTATTTCAACCGGAACGGATCTTGAGTCTTTGTGTTTCGTTTAAGCACCGGTATTGTACGTACCGGCCCGTACGAAACGGATTTCACAACTTTGGTGGGTACAACTTGTAAGTAATTTCTTTCGAAAACTTCTTGTTAAACAAAAAAGATAACTCTTTTCGAGGCCTCCATCGTCGTCTCCGGATTCCAAAGTCGGACTAGAGTCAAGCTCAATAAGATCTTTTTTTCCCGCTGATTCTTTTATTCCTGTAAGTTTCAGCCTTGAGATCATACTTCTCCCGGAACACAAAAACTTTTATTTCCGAAGGGACAAGTATTTATTCTAAAGTGACCTGAGCAACAAACTTACCTCTTAACAAGTAGGTATCTCCCAAGGGGGGACACCAATGCGTCATCGAGACTTCATGCTAAACGGTGCTTGCCATGCCTTGGCTAGAGCATGTCGTTTCACGGGCATTTCGATTTTTTTTCTGAGCAACATCACCGACGAGACATAAAAATACGAGTATTTGAGACCAGACCGCTAAGGAAAATATAATCACATACCAGCACGAGTATTTGTGAAGAATGATTTTCCAATTTGGTGTCAGAGAGAGAGTCTCTTTGACGAGGAATATTTTAGTGCCGAGCAGATATTGCCGATGAGGCATCCGCTCGGCGCATCCGAGCTGTCCGATATATTTTTGGACTGCTCGGATTGAAACACACTCTCTCTTCTCATCCCAACACTTTCTCTCTCCTTTTCTCTTTCCAAATCTGAGCCATCCAAACACAAAATGGACGACTCGGATGCGCGAGCGGACACCACTTGGTACCCGCTCGGCACTGAAATTTTTTTCCTCTTTGAACTTTCTTTAGCCAGCAAAGATGAAACAATCATGTCCATCAATTGATGAACCTTCCCATCTATCCTTTTCCAGAAAAGCTATACGTACTAACCTACGACGTAAGGAAGTCATACCGACGGCCGTGTCGGGCCGTCTCCGGCGGATCGGCCGTCCAAAAATTAAAAAAAAAACAAAACGAGGGGCTTTATACACGAAAAATAGGGGTGTTTAGATCAAGTAACCTACACACGTCGGATGCCGTTAATTTTTGGACGGCTCGGATAAGCCGTCCGATGGCCGAAGACAGCCCAGCGCGGCCGTCTATACGATTTCCCTACGGTGAAGATTGATACGTCTAGCAGGGCTCTCATCCTTTTCCAGAAAAACTATACGTACCGACCCTCATCCTTTTCATCTTCTTTGGAGTTGTGCAAAATATTCTTGAGATGGAGTTTAAACCCCACACAACATGACTTTTTTGGAGGAAGATATCCCCCACATGGAAGCTATCCTCACCACCTCAATTAGGAGAAAAGGATGAGAAGAAAAAAAGGTTGAAAGGTCAAAACTCCAAAGATCACAATGCTACGATCTACTCAAGAAAAAAGTACCCTAAAAGTACTACTCCATCCGTCTATTTTTTTGTGTCTAGTATTTCATTTTAGGTTGTGTAGACACCCTATTTTGGACTATCCAGACCAGCTTGCTTATGGTTTTTGTCTCCCCTATGATGATTACGGTCAAAAACATTCCGAAGTTGGTGGTGTGTTTGAACTTTGAGCGTCCAGAACTTCGTTCAAAACCTTTGTCAAGACTTACCCAGACCCTTCAAGCCAGAACCAAATGGCCTCAGCAAAACCATACTTGCTTACGCCAGTACCTTTTGGCGTGTGCCGGTAAACTGTCACGTGTCAGTCATCGACCGTTGACTCAGCTCTGACCGGCGCACACAAGTAAATATTCGGCGTACGCCAGTCAAACCCGGTCAAACATCACTATTCAACCACGTGCTCGGGACTTTGGTGGCCACCCTGACGTAGGCTACAG
Source organism: Rhododendron ovatum (assembly GCA_019656835.1). Taxonomy (NCBI): domain Eukaryota; kingdom Viridiplantae; phylum Streptophyta; class Magnoliopsida; order Ericales; family Ericaceae; genus Rhododendron; species Rhododendron ovatum. The sequence goes on from CM033798.1 coordinate 46,419,169, forward strand.
TTCCCTTGATGATTATACTCTGCAGAGACGTTCCCCTCTCTCTCCTACATTCCCCATCACCTAGTCCCATACATTAAATGCATGGGAGACTCCTCTTCCTAACCTAACCAATCCTTAACCCCACCTGACTGCTCTCTCTCAGTCCACTCTTGCTCTATAAATACCACCCCTTGCATTCATTTGCAAGGGGTTAACCACATTAAAGAGTCCAACCCCTTTTCTCTCCTCTCTTGCTCTCTATCTCTCCTCCTCCATTGAAAGAGAAAGAAGAGGAGTTCACTCCCATATATCCCATTGTCATTCAGTCACCATCCAACCTCCATCTTCAATCTTAAAACTCAAAACCACCTTTAAACCTCAACACAAAAAGGTATACCACCTTTGTGTGGCTTTCTGTTTTCGACCCCGGAGGGGAACCTGTAAAGTCTAGGGTAGTATTCAATACTAGTCCTGGCCTTAAACGAGTAAAAATAGCAATCGTGTGAGATGAAAAATGGCGCACGCTAGTACGATCATGCCGTACGCCGGTAACGGCAGTATGTACACTACTGGCGTGGGGATCATTGATCGTCCATTTTTACTTGCTTATAGTTCTGTCATCACCTTAGCATGCTAATAATCAGTTTTACAGCTTTCCGTATCCTAGAACTGTTTAGGTGTAGCATTCAATATTTGCTTTTATTCGCTTTGGAGGGCTTCTGGGATCTTTCTGATCATGTTCTAGAACCCAGATAATGCAAAGCCAAGCACTGACCAAGTTGTGAAACTGGCGTATGGTCTCTTAAGACTGGCGTACGGCAGTGTTACCAGGATCCAGTGGCTGGCCCTTGCATTTAGCTTAGTCTTGGTCTCTTTTCATGTCCCCACACTGCTTATGGCGTCTTCTGTTTCTTCTCATGGCTTCAAGCCATTCCTGCTATCTATGGTTTGTATATATATGCTGATATTAACTGCATGGTTTGTCCTGGGTGTGCGCTAGTCATTTCCAGAGCCCAGAGGGTTGCAAACAAAGACTGTGAGACCAGATAAGTGGAGTACGCCAGTTATGTAGTGGCGTGCGCAGGTCATATTAGCATGCAGTGGCTTGGCCAGTGCATGCTGGTGTGATATCTGCTCACGTCCCTTCAGAGCAGCGTACTCCAACTTATTCAGACTGCTCTCGGTGCTTGTTCTCAATCTATATTCATCATTGCAAGCAAATCATCTCCATAAGCATTTTTGTCACATAACTGTAACTTGTCACAGTTTTAATTCCCATTAACTGTTCCCCCGCCTTAACTGGCTAAAGAAATGATCAATGAGAGAAAAATGCAAAATTTTTATAAAAATGCCTGAGTAGAGACCGATCCCCGGATTGGGCAAGAGGGGTACCATAAAATCCTTCCCCTCTCGTAACCTAGCTCCCGAATCTCAGATATCGAAGGTGACGACGGTCCAGTCTACAAACCTTTTTCAAAATCAAACAAACGTAGCAAACGTTTTTGAGTTCAGTTCCTTGGGTGTTTTTTTCACCGCTAAAACCCGAGTGGCGACTCTGAATCGAAGCGTTTCGCCGCGCTTTTCAAAGAGGGCCGCACCCAATTTTAAAATAACAAAAATTGAAAATTTTGGGACGTGTGCCCACAGGTTGTCCCTTAATAAGTGTCCATTTTGTAAAGTTAGGGGGGATAAAAGTTGGTGCATTGTCTATTTTGTCCCTAAAAATAGATTTTATTTTAAAAAGTTAGTGAGTAAAAGTGTAATGATGATGGGTAAGTAAGGAAAGTGGAAGAAAAAGTTGATGTGAAAGGTATAATAATGATGTCTTTTTAATAAGTTGGAGTTATGAAGCAGGACACTTAAAAAGGAACGGAGGGAGTAAAATTTTTATCCCCAAGGGTTGGTGTAATTGTAAACGTAGCAATCAGGACCTCAAAAAGTCTTTGGTCTGGGGGTTCGACTCCTACCCACGTGCTATGAATTATTGTATTGGGTCATCTATACAGGGCTTTGTCCGCTTTAATTGGACGCGCGGTTGGTTTTTTGCCCCGGATTAGTCGAATTAATTGGCCGGATTCAAAGTTGCCAAAAACATATCTACATAAGTACTACGAAGATAAAAATTAAGTGTAGATTCAACTTTAGTGCCGTGCGAGCTACATATATTGTGAAGTATGGTTACTTTTGTGTTTAGTTTTTATGGGTATGCGTATTGTGTTTTTTTTTTTTTTATAGGAAGAATAAGAAATGCATTAATAATACGAAGATAGTATAAAGAATGAAAAATATACGGCGCGAACAAAGATAGGTATGCGCATTATTGGGTCAACCATAAGATAGGTATGTCAAGCCACTTGTGATTGAGATTATTCATCGAAAGTGCTGCAATTCATTATTGCATGTATCATATAAGCCATATGCATAGTATATGTGTACCTATAAGATAGCTGTTAAAAATAAAATAAAAAATACTCCTATGTGCCTATATGCATGAGTATATATATTGGGTGTGTTATGCAGTGGTCTTTCAACCTAGTACTACTTGAAAACAATATCTTCTCTCTCTTACTCTTCAAGTGTCTCAGTTGAACTCAAACTAATCCACTGCTGGTGAGGGAATAAGATGGAGTAGTACTGGTCACATGAGCTTCTGAGTTAGTCTTCCCTGAGGTCAAAGACCCACTTGCTGCAGCAAATCACTTTGCCTAATTTCACATAATACTAGTAGCAAGCAGGTCACAAGTTGAGCAAAAGGTCAGCACGTCAAATTATTCATCAAATTTTCTCTTTTGTTGGACAGTTTTTCTGTCAAATTCTGAGTTCTTTTCGTTTAAAACTCGGTATCTAGCCCAATGTACCGACTAATCAGAAATTCTTGTTTTATCAAACGATTAGACCATGCAGACAACACCGGGAGGAGCCATGGACTTGGAAGTGGAGCCACACGGCCATCGAAAGACGGAGATAGAGGACACACAAGATCAGCCAAACGACGAATTCTCGGAGTATTCAAAGAGAATTCCACCATGGACAAGGCAGATTACAGTGAGGGGAGTCATCGCAAGCGCTGTGATTGGTTCCATGTACAGCATCATAGCAATGAAGCTGAATCTTACCACTGGGCTTAGTCCGAATCTGAACGTCTCCGCTGCGCTACTCGCCTTCATATTCGTACGCACTTGGACGAAATTGCTCGAGAAACTTGGCATCGCGACTGTTCCATTCACCAGGCAGGAGAATACCATGATCCAGACATGTTCTGTTGCTTGTTATGGCATAGCTGTTGGAGGTTTGAGCCTTTTTTTTCAATTTTTTTTTTTTTTCAGTTGGGTTTTTGTTTCTGTTTTGATTTGTATTAATGGTTTATGTTTCTAGGGGGATTTGGGTCTTATCTGCTGGGGTTAAACAAGAAGACTTATGAGCTGACAGGGGTGGGCAATATAGGAAATTCTGTAGGGAGTTACAAGGACCCTGCAATGGGTTGGATGGTCGGCTTCCTTTTCGTGGTTTGTTTCGTTGGTCTCTTCGTCTTGATTCCTCTCAGGAAGGTACGTATGAAGTTGATGAGCAATGCAATAGATACAGAAAAAACTATCACGAGGAACTTGTACATAAATTAACTCATATATGCATTGGAGGAGGTCCGTGGTATCAGGAAAAGTAACAGTATCAGTGATATGACCATATATCGGATCATACCGGTCAAAACGAAAATAAATAAATTGATATGATACACAACGGCCTTTATTCAAAACTCTGCTCTGGTCACAATATACGAGTTTGATCACTCAGTTGATTTCAATTTTCTACGATAGAGTTACAAATTCTCTGCATAAGACTGCATCGCTTAATTGAAGCTTGTAGGGTCCACCTTAGCCTTACTTCAATGATCTGAATGCTAATGTTGTAGATCTTAGTCTATAGATTATTCATGTAAAAAACTCAAGTCCCAAATTGAATTAAGTGCATTTTAAAATTGAATAAATTTTTTACACCGCCGGTGTAAACATTTGTTTCCTCCAAATCTATTGTATTGTGACACGTGTTAAAACAGTGATCCCAATTAATAAAACATGGCGACGTGGCGCAATACAATTGATTTGGAGGAAACAAATATTTACACTGGCGGTGTAAAGAATTTATTCTCTTAAAAATTTCAAACGCAAATTTGGTCCACATACTGGAATCTATCAATCAATTGTTCGGATCATTTTACGCTGTTAGACCATAAAAGGGCATGTGGGTATATTAGTTAGTTAATAATCCAGTCCAGTATGGGGGGAATAAGGCAAGCTTTTGTTTGGCCAACCCCATAACGGTACATTTTTTCAAGTGCTTGTGTAGACTATTATCTCATGGGTTTGAAATTTTGGTCCACAGATCTTGATAATAGACTACAAATTGACTTTTCCAAGTGGCATGGCAACTGCTGTTCTCATCAATGGGTTTCATAACCAGGGGGAAAAGATGGCTGGGTACGTACCCTTCCTAACCTACCCTATCCAAAATTCTCTGTACCGTTATTCCTGCACATTTTCGGCTAGTGAATCGCGTGGGAAGTTTAGAGATGAAAAGATTCTCACGTGATTCAGTAAATGAAAATACAATGGAACACCGGCACGAAAAATTTCGGGAGCAGAAAAGTTGAGCTCTATTTAAATTCCTGTTCACAGAATTTTATCTTTAATGACAATTTGCAGGAAACAAGTGCGTGGGTTCATCAAGTTTTTCTCGTTTTCTTTCTTGTGGGGCTTCTTCCAATGGTTTTACACCGGATCAGATGAGGGCTGTGGGTTTGCTCAATTCCCTACTTTTGGGTTGAAAGCATGGAAGAATACGTATGTATTAATCTTTTTTTGTTTTTTTTTGCTAGTCGGGGAGGAAATATTCCCCGGCAGGGTCAGCTATAGGGGAACCCACCAGCCCTGGAATGTTTGGATTTGAGTCATAGCTGACCCAGCCGTGGAGGAAATATTCCCTAGTCGGGTCAACTATGGCTCAAATCATTTTTATGTTAACCTCTCTGGTTTTGTTTTTGGTTTCTTTGAACTGGGACTTGTGATTTTATCATTAATTAATGGAAATGAATTGCTTGTGATTTGGGTAGATTCTACTTCGATTATAGCATGACTTATGTGGGAACTGGAATGATATGTCCCTACATTGTCAACATATCAACACTTCTTGGAGCTATACTTTCATGGGGTGTCATGTGGCCACTTCTGGGTAACCTCCAAGGAAAATGGTTCCCTGCCAATTTACCTGAATACAGCATGAAGAGCTTGAATGGCTACAAGGTCTCTCTCTCTCTCTCTCTCTCTCTCTCTCTCTCTCTCTCTCTCTCTCTCTCTCTCTCTCTCTCTCTCCCTCCCTCCTTGTCCCTATGCATCTCTAGGGTGATCTAATAATGATTTCTTGGCAGGTCTTCCTCGCCATTGCTCTCCTCTTAGGTGATGGGCTTTACAACTTCGTCAAGATCCTTTGGATCACATTCTCAAGTATCCAAGGCAGATTTAAACAAAGGAACCTCAACTTAGGTAAAAATTAAAAACCAGAGGCCCTCAGAAATTTCCGACTTCATTAAACTTTTAATCTTTTGAGCTGCTCTTGTCGAGACAAATCAGAAAAATAAAAAAAATTGATGCAAAACCAAAAAAAAAGTGAAGTCAAAAGGTACAAAATACGCTTAATTGCAGAGTTTTGATGGTATCTAATGCATTAGTGCTGGTATGACCGGAAAAGCTTAATTTCTACTGAAGGTTTAGAAGTGTGACTCATATAAACCAATGTAAAATGCAACTTTCATAATCTCTGAAGTTCTGACCAATATGACTGGCTTCTTGGCTGCAGCTGTGGGTAACCAAAACAAAGCCCTAGACGATCTAAAGAAAAACGAATTCTTCATAAGAGAAGGCATCCCCATGTGGGTAGGAGCCAGTGGATACATTTTCTTCTCTATGATCTCAGTAATCGCGATTCCCTTCATATTTCCTGAGGTCAAATGGTACTATGTGATCGTTGCCTATGTTTTCGCTCCCTCTTTAGCCTTTTGCAACGCTTACGGAGCCGGTCTTACCGACATAAACATGGCCTACAATTATGGCAAGGTGGGCCTTTTTGCACTGGCGGCTCTAGCTGGGAGAGAACACGGTGTGGTGGCAGGGCTCGCCGGATGTGGCCTCCTAAAATCGGTTATCAACGTTGCTTGCCTTCTGATGCAAGATATGAAGACTGGACACCTGACTATGACGTCCCCCAGAGCAATGCTTCTGAGCCAGTCAATTGGCACGGCCATAGGGTGCGTCGTGGCTCCTCTCAGCTTCTTTCTCTTCTACAAGGCCTTCGACATTGGAAACCCGGACGGAGAGTACAAGGCTCCTTATGCAGTGATCTATCGAAATCTGGCCATTCTTGGGGTTCAAGGCTTCTCTGTGTTGCCTCGCCATTGTTTGCAACTCTGCTGTGGGTTCTTCTCCTTTGCAGTTGGCATAAACCTGGTGAAGGACCTTTCTCCTCCCAAGGTTGGGAAGTGGCTGCCTCTACCAATGGCTATGGCAGTACCGTTTCTGGTTGGGGCTTACTTCGCAATTGATTTGTGCGTGGGGAGTCTGGTTGTGTTTGTGTGGCACAAACTTAATCCTAAGAAAGCAGAAGCTATGGTTCCAGTGGTTGCCTCTGGTTTGATATGCGGGGAAGGTCTGTGGACACTACCTGCATCGGTTCTTGCTCTGGCGAAAATAAAACCTCCAATGTGCATGAAATTCTTGTCCTCTTAAGCCTACGTCCACAATGTTGTCAAAATCGGAAGACGCCTGCATCTACAATTGCTGGCTGGTTTTGATTACTTACAATCACCGATAAATTGCAATATCCATTTTTGTTCGATACCTGCCTTTACCATGAATCTTGAGGCCATCAATAAGAAATTTACGGATACATTGCGTTGTTTCTACCAGAGTTTTTCGAACCTCATGTTTTATTAGTGTAATCAATAGCCACAAAAGAATGACAATATGGAAAGAGGTTGGCTTGATTCTTAGGCTAAGCATTAATATTGTGCATAATTTCTAGACCAGACTCTCCATGCACTCAGGCCACTAGTATGTACTCCAAGCAAATGTTTGGTTGTCCCTTCAAATGTTCAGTGAATATTGTGACTACAGCGAAACATGAACTGAACGAAGAAGAGATCCCGTTTTTAAGTTATAACTTGTTCTCCTTTTTGTTGGGAAAATCTGGCGTGCGTATCCATGTCAAATTATCATTCAGGATGCATCATTTAAGTCTGAAACAAACATGAGAACGTTTCATCTAATTCTCAGCAACATACAATACAATGTACACCAACAAATGGAAAGTTCTTCAGGTTGTTGTAAGAGTGCAGATCACATCAGATCAACAAACAGCGTAATCAGTCTGGAAAACCGAACCCCTTGACTACCGCCGAATCATCCCAAAGATTAAATATGATATTAATTCAAGTATCTATAAAACAAGGAATGTTCATTCTACAAAAACATTGCCATAGGCAATATAATACACTCATACAAAAAGAACTATCCGGCTATTATACCTGCCAGAACATCACTCTTCCCTCGTGCAAAAATTGTGTAGACTAGGCGGATTGCATCGAGCCATCCATCCATAGAATCCCACGAATCAGCAACCTGAGGCATCAATGACCATAAAGTCCCAGTTTCAACAAGGGAAGGAGGAAAAAAAATAAAATGAAAAATCTCAGTCTTCGGCCATAAAATTAATGCAGTAATCATGATTTACCAACAAACATAAAAAATAAAAAATAAAAAAATGCAAACAACTCTTGATAAACTATACATCTTGCAGTGGGACAAAGGAATCTTTAAAACTTTACAAGCCATGTTCCCGAAGTAAGGAAATATTAGGAGTCTTTTGATATGAATATTAATAAGAAAGGCAAGAAGCACATAATGATGTAACCGTGAAATATATGGGTCGACCAGGAGATTTTTAGGTTCAACTTCACTACTCACTAGAACATTTTTCTGTACATCGGGTTCTTTGCTGTAGAACTCAAATGAACAAAATCCCACACGACCTTTTAAAAAATGTACTACTAAAACTATGTTTGCAGAGGCAAGACAAACCAGAGTGAGAAGGGGAAAGAGGATGCTTACCAAGAAAACTGGTCCATGAGTTGTATCAATACAGAGGCCTGCACCTGGTGGTAATGTCAGATCAGCACATGCTGAGACAGAGACGATATCCGGAATATCAACTTTAACAACTGGTTTATTAGCAGTCATAGACTCTCTTCCGTACAGGTTATGCGTCATCTCTTTTTGCTCAACTTTGTGAACCTGCATTACAAGATCTGAGTGTTCAGCAGCAAAGTTCAGCGATAGACCATTGGATACTTCAAACTAATAGTTGTTCCTGCGGAATATTTTGATTATTATGGTTGAGAAGCATATGGGGATTGCGTCTCGGAAATATTCACCAAATAAACCAGTTGGGTATCCCTTGTACGCATTGTGATGGTGGATTTGCCCTTGTTAAATTGCATGCTTTTTTTCTGTCAAACATTATCTTTAATGAACAAAAGAAAAAAAGAAACTAGTTCAATTCTGGAGCTGCAACACTTCCATTGCAAAGTTTCACTGACATTATTTGTACATTAAAGAAGAATCAACTACCGCATGGAAACCTAGAAGTCATTGCAGAAAGGATTCAACATTTTCAGCACGGAAGAAAACAAAATAAAAGCTACTTTTTGACAATTCCTATTGACTAGTATCTTTTCTACTCTACTCAGTGATACGAAGTTCTACCTGGTAAAGCCCTTCTTGATTCAGGACGAATTCCGTACGTTTCCAATCACTGTGAGGCGCAACTGGACTTCCTGCAGGTGGAGCAGTCAGATATCCGACCTTTAGATAGGGCAGTGGCAGCTGTCATGAAACAATGCCGGTTAGAACTTTATGAAGAAAACTTATCCTATCTAGCAGCATGAATATTCACATTTGCAAACACAAACCTTTGCACCACCTTATATATTCTAATTCTGGGTAAAAAAAATAACTAGCAAAAGAAAGAACAAGAGCGCAGCTGTCATGAAACAATGCCGGTTATCTAGCAGCATGAATATTCACATTTGCAAACACGAACCTTTGCACCACCTAATATATTCTAATTCTGGGGTCAACACAATAACTAGCAAAAGAAAGACCAAGAGAGCAAGCTCCTATACAGAAAGTGATTTAAAAAAAAGCTCCTATGTGGAAATGGCACATTTTGGCATGACGAACGTATTGAGAGTTGTCAGGAAGATTGAGGGACTGAAGCATGATTGAATAGAAATGCTTCACGTGCAATTCAAGGGGACAAGGTCCGACTCCAACTCATTGTACAAACATATTTATTTCTCAACTACAAAGACTTTCTGGTGGATAAAGGGGCAGAACTTTGGGAAGTAACTTCAGGTAGGATTTGAGCAATGGCACTATTCAATCTTTTTACTCTAAATAAGTAATATCCTACAAGAAAATAATCAAGATGAGCTCCACCATCCAAGGTATTTAAAAAATCTCAGTCAACAGTAAGGCATATGAACTGGTAAATAAGAAAACATTATCTGAATATATATTTGTCGAGCGCAATAATTCTTACCATGGAGCGCACAAGCTTCAGGGCACTAGTGTAAACCTGTAAATAAAACAAGAAGACCAGAGAAAAGCATTATCGCTTGGCAGAAATAAAGAATTGACTTATTCTTGAGTGCATAGGAAGTTAGAAACAACTAAAAAGAAGCAGCTTTTCTTATTTTCCCTTCTGTCTTCTAAATCACTGAAGTATCCAAATTTCTTGTTTATTTTTTTCTTTTTTTGGGTGACCACGCACACTTGGTATGGATGGAGTAAACCAGGTATATCCACATAATGATGACATATTATATACGCCACATTGCTGGAAGAAAACCAATATTCTTAACTGAGAATCAAAGAGGTGTTTGTGAGGCAGATAAAAACAAATCCATGGACAAAGTCATAAAGCAATTGATTGAAACAAGACGGGGCACTTACGGAGTAAGTTGGTTTCAATGCATGTGCGGCAGCAATATAGATTGCAGATTGGCTGTATAACTCATCAGGGGAAACCTCTTTTGCGCTGATTGATCCCCCAATTCTCGAAGTGTCCTCTGCTAGTCCATACTACAAACATGGGAAATAAAACAGGATCAAGTTCTATTTCACATTTCCTAATGAAATGATGATCCAATGCACCATGTTACTGAAGTAAATATTATCTAAGTCAGAAGGTAAAGCTACCAGAACAGTCCCCAGGTTGTAAATTGCTCTATGGAAATCAAATTGTAACTGTATTGCCGCACGAAACTGCATCATGACAGAGTGAAAGGTATCAAAAGCGTAGAATATACAACTAGTTTGCAAAATGTGGGCATAATATGAATCCATCACCACTTTATTTACATCCAAACAACCTTTACAATCCCAACCAAGTAACTTTTGTACCTTGCTAATTGCGGTTTTCACAATTGTTTGCTTTTCTCGCGCAGGAACAATCGCACTTAGTTCCTGAAACGCACATTTATAGCATAAATCTAAATAAAAGCTCCATCACAAACACATCCGTTGGAAAACAAACTTTCCTTACTACTATGAAAATAGAAACTAAGCCTGAGTGATGAACTAATTTGATTTGCAGGAAAGTTTGGTTAACAAAAGTACCTGCAGAGCCAGTCCCCAATTATTGAGCGCCTGGAAAACATTTACCATGTAGTTATTACCAAAAGGTAAAACATAACATCTCAAGAAAGTCATCCAGAACTTCAGAAGAAAAATGAAATGAGAACAAATCACTAGAAAAAGAAGAATAAGAAAGGGAATTGTGATAAGATATTACGCCCAGATTTCAAATGTAACAAGATAGACTCCAGAGTTTATTAAAGACCTACCTGGGGACTGTTCCAGTTAAGTTGGACTGCTTTTCCATAGTTTCTTGTCGCCTGCAAAGGGTAAGAATAATAAACACAGTAATCCATCTGACACCATGAATGATTGATGATAGAATAGGTACTAGTCCTAATTTGAGTGAATACCATCCATCACATTCCCTATACATTTCTCCTTTTTACTTTTTGACTTTCCAAATGTTTCCAGCCACGTCTAATGTTCCCACACAACTTGCAGTGCTTTCTTGCATTATCAGACAGTTTCTAACTCTCTCAGTTTTTGGTCTTTGAGAAACTCGACTCTAAAAAAACTGCTGAAATAATATTTCTTAAGATCTATAGAGCAACAATCAATGAACAGTCATACTCATGGAAAAAAAAGGGGCAAGAGAGAGAACAGTATTCTGGAGAACACCGGCTGTAATAACATAAAAATGTAAAAGCAAATAGTATGCAGGCATCAATGAAAGTGAAAGGTGAAACCTGCTTCCATAATTCTTCAGCCTCTTTCGTACGGCCTCGCATTTTTGCACGATCAGAAATTGCTATGGCCCAATTATAATAAGCCTGGTATTTATGACAACAAAAAGAAAATATGTAACATGGCATAAATAAATTTCCAAAAACACTTGAAGAAGATTTATGAACTCCCGAACATGATGTCAAGTTAGCCTGCCAGGAAGTCTGTTCTAAATTAGATATCCAGAGACCTCCTAGGAAGACTGATCATCCAAATGCATGTTTCTCCATCCTATCAGCAAAATTCCTGTCTTCAGCCACATATACCTTTTCTCTTTCTGTTTGTCCATCTTTCATTTTTGGGTTAACTTATAGACATGCAAATTCTCCACACACAAAAGTTAAAATCGACTCATGATAATTCTTCATATAGACAATCAAATGCCAATTCTATGACTTTCCCAATTATCCTTTAGGAACAGTAGTAGCCCCAACAAGTAACACGGATTTCAAATTTTTTTAAGGGTGTTCTTGAAAATATTCCCTTACTAATTGAATTGGAATGCACTAAATTCTTGTCTCACTGAAAAATTGGACTTTCTAGGATGCACAAGCAAGTTTGGACAAAAGGAGCACAAACGTACATAAATACAACTGAAGATGTGGCTAAAAGGTTGGACTGTTCTCTACTATGCCAGAGCCACATCTCACAATGCACAAAGTTCTTTTTATCTATACACAACTATAAAAAATAAAAACCCTACGAAATCTTTCCAGCAGTTTATACTCTATGTTAGCATGGTTCTTTGTACAACTTACTAAGGTTCATCATATATTCCACAGAATCTTCACAATATGAGATCTGAGTACATACATCATGAAGTGTAGGGCAAAGACAGGTCGCCTCATCATACTTTCTGCATGCTTCTTCAAGCAAGGCATCTTTTGTAGGTGAACTAGATTCAGGACTAACATTATCAGCACTTTCCTGCATACAAAGTTGAAAATATACATACAGAGCAACTGCACCACAGAATTGATTTAAAAAAAAGGCCCAAGAACTAGCATTATTAGCAAGAAACAAAAAGAAACTATGGCATCCTGATGCAAACAAATAGGGAAACTTTACCCAATGTCAATACACAAATAGTCCAAACAGCACGGATGTAAATGGGTGCTTGGAAACCAGTTGAAAACATGTACGTATACATTATACATGCAACATCTCAGGATGGTTGAGTGATGAGATGCAAAAGATTTTATAAACCAAAGAAATCTCTAACAAGCAACATTCTATAAATGATTTATCGCAATGCATAGCCAAGCACTCTAAAGTACCACAAATAGTCTGAAGACAATACTCAAGTTCATGACACCAGACCTGAAGCACCAGTGCCCAATTGTACAGTGCATCATAATCTTCTGGGTTTGTCTCTACTGCACTAGCATATCTGCACAATAAAAAGCAAGAGGTGTAAATAGAATATGTATCTTTAACTATCCGCATCACAGTTCAAAAGACATTACAAAATGAACTTGAAAAGATGTGCAGTTCTACAAAACTAATAGTAATACAAGCTGAAGTAAGCCTAACAGAAGTACTTTGTTCAGAGTTCAAGCAGGGAGGCAAAAGAAGGTAGTCACTTGCAGAGTACAGTCAAAGCGCAGATCAGGAATCAAGACTAAACGAAATTCAATGCCAGATCCAGTCAATTAATCTATATAGCTCAAGAATTTTAATCAATTCAAGTGTCTAAGAAACAAAAAAAGTAAGGTCAATGGTAAATATGCTTGGGAACCTGTACGTAAGTCTAGCCATTGCAAACTTGAAAGCATAACCAGCTACATTAAACTGCAAGGTACTACCTTTAAATAAGCATCCACCAGCTATAAGAAGAGTTCTACTATCTTTGGGTGGATTTTGATGGCTATCAACCACTTGTTACAGCTCAAAGTAATCCACAAAAATATTCCTTCACTGTGAAAAAATGCTCAGTAGTCTTTGTTACCACCATACTCAAACCATGCCATAAATCATTAGACCTAGTTAAGTTATTAGAAGTTATTACTGCATGACATTCTGCATGAAGAGTACATCTGATTACATATCCTGAAAAGAGTGCAATCAGATAACACAAACACAGAATCAATGACTACCTCCTGGCGGCAAATGTAAGAGCCCGTTGGCGAGTCCGACCCTCCTCATCAACACCTGTGACGCTATTGATTAAGTCCATGGCAGCATTGTTCTGGTCTATATATTGCTGATGTTGTTGTGTGCTTTCTTGACTGGAACATGTCAATTACATGTACAAATGAGAGACGATGGTTATGGTTTTTTGTACATCAAAAAACAACAGAAAAGCACCTATTCCAAGTTATTTGAATTATCAGTCGGAAAGATGGAGGAATACTTTCCCATTGTATTACACATGCACACGCTAGTATTTGAGAGTATTACCTAAAAGAGATAGAGAAAATACATATAAAGCATCCAATCAAAAGGATGAAGAAAATTGCGGAACACTAGTAGTGGAGGCGTGGAGCTTTAAGGATGGACCAGAAAATACTGTTACTTGACCAACCATCAGGAGAAGCAAATACGAAGGATTGCTGCCTAGATACTAAAGGGAGCTTACGGTGAAAAGGAACCCTATTAGCATATAGAGTAATTCAGATAAACTAAAGGGAGAAATGACCGTGAAGAAAGCCAATTAATGAAAAGCTACCGTCAAATAATAAAAATGATAATCATGGTTGGAAAATAGATCATTGAAACAGTTCTCATAGACTAAACGAGTCTATAGCACTAAATATTGAAAAGGATTGGATAAATATGCTGGGAACTTTCTTCTGTAAAACACAATGATCCACGATCGAAAAAAAAGAAGCAGAAAAATGGCATCTAGAATTATATTGACACAACAAGTACAGTGGAAGACACCACAACTACCCATCGAATTCAACCCTTCCAATTTTTACGAGCTAAATTTTCTACTCAAAATTTAACATTAAAATCATTCGAAGACTAACCCATAGGAAGAGCTCGTCTCTTGCTTTTCACCTTCGGACTCCTCAGTCGCTTCGCCGTTCTTCAATCCATCCAGCAACTCCCTCATCGTAAAAGTCCTACTCCCCTCGTCTTTCCGTATCCCCGGCCCCTTACTACTTTCCTCCTCCTCAACCGACGCCGTAATCTCCGTCCCATTGGATCCGACCAAATGCTCGTTCGATTCGATCAATTGCTCGTTCGATTCAGTTGGTCGGTCGAGATTGGAGTATGCGGCGGTCGTCGGAACGGCGTTGTCGGATTGAATCGGCCGGTCAGCTGGTTCGTCGAGGTTGGGATCGATTTCAGTCGATGGTGCGTCGTTCGATTCGGTTGGAGGTTCTGTAGAGGTGTTCGGTGCGAGATCTGTGTCGGCCGTTACTGGTTGTGGTTCGGTTGAGCCGTTTTGGGGTTCGGTGTCTGCATCGGTTGCAGACATTTGGCTGATCCTGGAAGTTGTGGCAGAGAGAGAGAGATCGGCAACAGAGAAAGGAGAGAAAAAGTGTTTGTGACTTCAAGCGGGTGGGAAATTGGAAAATGTAGAAGAAGGGGAAGTCCAGTTTCAAGTATTGCAGCTTAATAACCCCGAGATAGATTTAGATTTGATAGGAGTACTTTTAAAAGTGACGGACAAATGAACTTAACTTAAACTTAAGATCCAAGTCAAAAAAAAAACAAAAAAACACTTAAAGTTAAGAATTTTATTCTTATTTAAATTTTTTCTGCATTTGTTAGTTTTGCGTTTTTATTTTTGCTAAAAAATAATTATTTTTCAAAATATTTAGGTGAAAGTAAAAAATTTGCTTTACTTTTTTAATTCCTCTCGTTGAAACGAATCAATAACCCACAAAAATTTGACGTCAAACAACTAAATGCGAAAAAAACTCAAATAACAACAAAATTTTCAAATTTAAGTTAAATTCGCAAGAGCCCAGCGGCTCCCACCTAGCTGGGCTCGACTCAAAAGAGAGTGTTCTAAACTTCAGGAAACTGATGGAAAGGAACGGAAAATAATGGAATAAAAATTAGAGGGAAGTTATAAATATAACTGTGAATTTATTGTATGTAGCTTGCTTTTAAATAAATTATATTTGAACAAAAATGTCCTTAAAAAGTGGAAAAAATACCCTTAAAATTACTAAACACAACTCACTCATCTTCCTCCCTCCTTCCAGTTTCCACCATAACCACCGGTTCCAAGCTCCACCTCCCACCTCCATTTTCGTTCTCCGATTAATTTCCCCTATCATTTCGTTCTCCGATTAAGAGGTACAAACATAGATCGATTGCAGAGAAACGATTGCAAAAACCTGAAATCCATTTTCGTTTTTGTTGCTGAAACAATTGCAGAGAAACAAAGTTTGGAAGGCCTGTCCAATATTAATCGGAGGCTTGTCTGGATAACTTCCGATTAATTTCTCAGTTTTTTACTCCAACCGCGAACGACGTTTCCTGGTATTTTTCCCTTTTTCTGACGGTGTTCTCTGATTAACTTCCGATTAATTTCTCCCATCATTTCGGATTCAGAAACCTAAAACCCGTAAGCTTTTTTCGGGTTTAAAACTCGAACATGACATATATTTTTGGATTTTAAAGTATGAATTGTCCATCGCGCATGCACGAAATGCATTTTTACAAAAAAAAAAAACACACACATGCCACGTCTTGAAGATGGTTATAAAGGATTCGGGTCTTAAAACTTGAAAGTATCATATATTTTTAGATTTTAAAGTATGAATTTGTTTTTGAAACTATTCATGTATCAAAACCCGAATATGTCTAAGATTTTTCAGGACTTAGAATCCAAATTTTGTATACATTTTCGAGTTTTAAAATTTGAAATTTTCTAAATTTTTCGGAAATATGTATCTATCAGGATTTTTTTTAAGAAGGTGGTGTTG
Source organism: Rhododendron ovatum (assembly GCA_019656835.1). Lineage (NCBI taxonomy): Eukaryota > Viridiplantae > Streptophyta > Magnoliopsida > Ericales > Ericaceae > Rhododendron > Rhododendron ovatum. Next base: position 46,435,508 of record CM033798.1, read on the forward strand.
GTGATGGTGGGACACTATTGGTGGTGTTGGTGCGGTGGTTATAGAGGTGGTGGTGGTGGTGGTGTTGGGCCGTTGGTGTTGGTGTTGGTGGTGTGGTTGTACTGGTGGTAGTGAATGAAGAAGAAGGGGGAAGAAGAAAGTCAGGAAAATGTGTTCTGCGGTGGTGATGGACTGACGGTGGTGTTGGGTGGTGGTGGTGATGTGTTAACAAAAGAGGAAAGAATGGGGAGAGAGAGAAGGGGGAAGGGGAGGAGAAGGAGGAAGATGACTAATGGAGTGTGAAGTGTATTTTGGAGAGTTCATAGAAAATTTGTTAGGTTGCATATAGCAAATTGTTGTATATAGAATCTCCCAAATACAAATACTATGTGCGCCATCTTCTTCCCCGGATAACCAAATAACAGAATCAATGGAGAAATTTTGCTGGAAGAAACAGTTGTGGGCAAATCTTCAAAACCCAAATCTCAACTTCTTCTTCCATACTTGCCCTTCAGTTCTCCTTCTTTATTCTTCTTCTTTATTGCACTTAACATTGTATCTCATCAATTAAACTCCTTAATTATGTTCTCTCCTCCTTTGTGTAATGGGCCGAACTCTACGACTCGGACCACCGTGGCAGCAAAAAAAAATTATTTTAAAGAATTTTTCAAATTACCCCAAAAACACCGCAACCATGGTGGCCTCCACCGTAGCAACAAAAAAAAAAATTGAAACGAGAATTTCTCCATTAAAAAAGAAAGCCAAGCCCAAAAGTTATTGAGAATTCTCTCAATTCTAAAAATTTTCGCACCATAATCTCTCAATGATTGATGATTCTTTTAGATAGATGCAGAGGTTTTAATGTAGTGATGAATCTTAATCTTGTGAATGCAATATTTTTTTATATTCATGAGCAAAGAATGTTCTCGATGTGTTGTGGTGACAGTGGAGGTCGTAGTTGTAATGTGTTTGAGGTAGATTAAAATATGTAGAGTATCTTCAATCATTTTTGGTGTTCTTGTTTAGAAACATTCTCAAATTTTGTTGTGTTCTCGGTTTTACCTACACTTTGGTGGAGTGTGGATGCACTATGAACTCTCCACAACACTTAACACTTGAGTAACAAAGAAATACATAAGAACTACGTGTTTGAGTACCAAATGAAACTTAGAACGTGTTTTAGCCTAGCGGCTCCAACGATTATTGTGCTAGCCTTTTTTCTACCCCTTTTTCATAAACAAAACTTAAAATGTCTTTGTGGTTGGATTTCACCTTCTTTAAGTACCTTAAAAACTATATGTATTGATATATAATGGCCTAATGGGTCTCAATACGATTTAAAATTAGTGACATGCGAGCATTTTATAGAAATGAATTATTTTTTGAACCACTTAGGATAAAATATTCATGTCTTTTAATTTACAAAAAATTTTGGATCCAAAATACTTAGGTTAGAAAGTAAATTGAACAAGCTTTTTAATGGTTCAAACCATACGCAAAATGGAGTTCGAGAGTGTCCAGGGTAAGCCTGCAAAATTTGATCTATTTTGGAACTTCATTGCGTCTCAGGCGCATCCTCAAAGTTGCACAACAAGTCAAACTTTGCGAGTTTGCACCGGACACTCTCGAACTCCATTTTGCGCGCGTGGTTTGATCCATGAGAATAAATTCTTTACACTGTCGGTGTAAACATTTGTTTCCTCCAAATCAATTGCATTGCGCCACGTTGCAAAACAGTGGTCACAATCAATAAAACATGGCGTCGTGGTGCAATATAATTAATTTGGACGAAATAAATGTTTACACCAACGGTGTAAAGAATTTAATCTCTTGAACCATTAGAAAGCTTGTTCAACGCACTTTCCAACCCAAGTTGCTTGGATCATAAACTAAACAACACAACTCACTGTCTCTCAATCTAAACTAGAAATGAAAAATCGAAAAGAAAGAAAAGAATTTAACTCTCGACTACTCAAACAGGAAACATGACACTGTTTAGTCCTGAGCATATAGCAGAAAAACCAACCAGTTCGCCGATGAACTTATTTCATCTAGACATGGCTGCACAGAACCCAAAGAAACACCAAACACTATTTCTCCCCAAGAACAACGAACAAAAAACAAAAGAATCAAACTCTACATTAGTGTCAAGAGAAAATGACCACTATTATGTCACCACATGTGAAAAAACCCTAGTTCGACTAGGTTTATAGATTTGCTATTTTTTTCCAACTTTTCCAATAATCAACCCATAGTCGATATATAAACCAATCGCACGAACGAAAAGCAATAAATAGAATAACACCAGATATTCGTGAAAAACCCTAAATGGGAAAAAACCACGGAAAGGAATCAAAACGCTATCCTCAATGTGTAGTTACAAGCAAAACAAACTTACCTACAATTATGAATCCTCACCAATCGCCCTAAGTTCTACTTGCCGAATTCTAGTTCATCACACCTAGTGCTTTGACCGCCGTGTTTTGAATCAGCAAGCCTTCCGTTTACCTCTTGGAATCCACTGAAGGATTTGAACTTGCCTAGAAATCCTCCTTGGGGCTTTTCTCAAACTTGTAGTTGTAGATGATAAAACTCTTGGAGATGGATTGAACGCTCAATGATCCATAAATCGCATGTGTACTCCAAAATACATAGCAAAGAGCCCCTTTGACGTTTCTCTCCTTACAAAACGTGTTTGGGGCTGCTCTTGATATGCTTAGTGTGCTCCAAACCCTAACAGACGTAATTTATAGCTGCTGAAAATTGGGTCTGTTGCTGGACTTTTTGCTCGAGCAAAATCTCTAGCAAAACCAATCAGAATACTTCCCTGACGTAGATACTTGAACCTGTAGCTTCTTAACTTCTTCTTTAAAGCATAGAATCACCATTGACTAAACACTACTGCACTCAAACTCAATACATACTAAAATCGATTCCTTGCCACAACCTAAATAGACACTTTATTAAAACATAAAAGAAAGAATAACTTGATAAAATGGGATACAAAAACATGTACGTTTTGTCAAAAGAATTGCCAACACAAAGGAGCTCGGCTTTTTGGAGCTTACAACATAGGCCCTAGTGTCTGATTTTCCTCTTCCACAACCGAAACAATGTCTTCCAAACTCAATGACACTCCACAAGAGAAACTGAGACTCGGCTTCAATCTCAGCATGACAAACATCTCTGCCTCATTGTTCAAAATGGGCGAAACCTTCCTCACACAAGGCCTCGCCAAGCTATCAAGATTCGCGCACCTCAAACCCAGAAGCAAAAGCTTCCACATTTACCCCTCCTCAAACTCCCCTTTTAGCCTCGCATCTGCCGCCTCAATCACCTTCCCTTCTTAATACAACCACCACACCCAATCAACAAAATTCACCATCTTTTGGCAACGAATTTCTATATCGATTAGCCTTTTCTGCATGCCACTTCAAGAATCACAACTCCATAGCTGATAACATCGGTTCCCTAAGTTGTTTTCCTATATTGAAGATACGCTGGACTGCTGGAGCCAGATACCCCATGGTTTCGGCTGTTACAGTTGACACAAGGCTCACTTGTCATGATCCATCAACCTAGCTAATCCAAATTCACCAAGCCTCAGGTTGAAACTCACATCTACTATTATGCTGCTAGTCTAGCTTTATGCCTCTGTGAATCACCAGTGGCTCACATTCTTGATGTTGGCCAACCCAACTGCAATATTGTACCTATGTAGCATTTCAGGGGATTCCCCTCTTCAGATTCTTGGTACAAGAATTTATCAAGACTCCCATTGGGCCTAAACTCATAAACAAGTAGCAATTCTCCCTTCTAAGCACACCAGCCTCGGAGCTGAACAAAGTTATTGTGCCTTGAACAAGCGATAATCGACAATCCCACAATGAACCCTGTTGAAAAAAAGAAAGAAAGACCAGAGTCATGTCCCCTAAAAATAGGAAGATGTTTTTACGTTTGAAACCAATAGTAGTCTCACTCTTTCAATATAAAGCATGGCTCTCATTGACAATCCAGGAGAAAGAAAGAGACAACTCTCCATCAAACAAACATCATAAATAACTCTAGCGCATACCCAAGGCGTCTTCGGAAACACACACAAAAATTGCTTGCTTGTTGTCTCCTTGAATTCAATGCTTGATAAGTACATTGCCTTATCAAGAAAACAAGCATAGCAGATAGCTGTTACTTCAACTTGTACAACAAAAGAAGCAAAAATTTTCCTCGCAAAACCAGTCACGAGCTTACCTTTCCAATCTCAAAACAATCACTGCTTTTGAGGTAGCCAAATCATCCTTTTTCATGGCTGCATCACAAGTAATTTTAAAACGCTCCCTATCGCCATTTCTCCCCATTAACCATCTGTCTTTGCTAACTAGAAACAGATGCGCAATCAGCCTCTGTTACAGAAAGGAAATCATCCTGGAGCGGTTATGTTCTATTAAGCATTACACTATTCCACTAGGCTGGTTGTTCCAACAGAGGCGCTAATAATTACTCTTGGCCGCCTTGAATTACTCCTGTCCGCTAATAATTATTCTTAGCCGCATGAAATTACTCTTGGCCGCTAACAATTACTCTTGTCAGCTAATAATTACTCCTGGCCTTATGGAATTACTTCTAGCCACTTATAATTACTCTTAGCCGCATGAAATTACTCCTGGCCGTAGGAAATAATTTCAACACAATTCACATTTTCAACATGCGATGTTACCTAAAACTACGTCATTTTGAAGTGATCGTGGTTCATAGAACTCTTAGGGGACTTCGCAGAAAATTTCTACCTGTAAGATTCATCTTGAATTGATCTGAGACAATCATCTTGTAAAATTCATCACAATCAATCACCAAGTAAAATTTAACCTCAATCGAATTCGGATTGATACCTGATCTTGATGCATTTCTCTTCATTTTTGCTTCTTAAAATAGCTTCAGCTGCACTGAATTAAAACCATCGTTTCCCTATCACATTCGAAAATATGAGCGCCATCTTCTTCCTCAGGATAACCAAACACCAGAATCAAAGGAGAAATTTCGCAGGATGAAGCAGTTGAGGGCGAATTTTCAAATCCCAAATCTCAACTTCTTCCAAAATCACCCCTCAGTAACATTATATCTCATCGATTAAACTCCTTAATTATGTTCTCTCCTCCCCTTCCTTTTGATTGATTTGGGAAATTCAAGAAAACAAGACGAGTTTGAATCTTTGTGGATGCGCTATGAACTCTCCATAACACTTAAGTAACGAAGAAATACATAAGAACTAGGTATAAGTACCAAATGAAACTTAGAACCTGTTTTAGCCTTGCGGCTCCAACGATTTTTGTGCTAGCCTTTTTTCTACCCCTTTTTCATAAACAAAACTTAAATGTCTTTGTGGTTGGATTTTACCATCTTTTAGTATCTTAAAAACTCTACTTATTGATATATAATGGGTCTCAATACAATTTAAAATGAGTGACATGCGAGCATTTTATAGAAATGTATTGTTTTTTGAACCACTTAGAATAAAATATTCACGGCTTTTAATGTACAAAAAATTTTGGATCTAAAGTACTTGGGTTAGAAAGTAAATTGAATAAGCTTTCTAACGGTTCAAACCACGCGTAAATCGGAGTTCGGAATTGTCCGAAGCAAGTTTGCAAAGTTTGACCTATTTTGCAGCTTTATTGCGCCCAGGCGCACTTCAATGCGCCTAGGCGCATCCTTAAACCTGCACAACCCATCAAACTTTGCGGGTTTGCACCGGACACTCCTGAATCCCGTTTTATAGGTCATTTCAAAATTTTCATTTTGGAACAATGTAAGGAGCACAATGTGTTCATCATTTGGCTGTCACTTAATTTGCCACATGTAAAATAGAATAACACTCTCATATGTCATTTCAAAATTTTCATTTTGGAAAAAAAAAAGAAACACAAAACACATCCTATCATTTTGATGGTTAAAGCCTTTTTTAGCATACTTAATTAAATTTTAAACTCTATTTTAATATACTTAATCAATCCGAATTTCAATTTTGTCAAAAAAAAAAATCATCTTAGTTCAGCCCCTCTCGACTGGAGATCCTGGCTCCGCCACTGCATGATTCTCAATGAAAATTTGACAAAATTCCATATTTTAAGTGGTCCGAAACAAAAACTTTGAACACGAGAGCATGGATGTCAGTGCCAACTTTTTAGAACTATGCCAGCAAAGGTATATACGATGTTTGATTTGATTAGTTGATTGCGATTAGGTTCACTTGTTACATCTGGATGCCAAATGCTAGACTGCAAATTTTACGCATTCTATGTTATGCGTGCATGTCGGTTGACCAAGAGATCAATCATGAGGTTCATCGATCGGACCCCTTTGAAAGATCATCATCCCCTGAAGTAAAACCCTCCTAATAATTTTATTTCCCTAACGAAATAGGAAGGAAAAGAAACAAACTATCTAAACGATGAAGCAAATAAATCGGGGGAATGTGTCGATGATACAACAGATGGACAATAAAAAAGATACAACAGATGGCATGGACAGCAAAGAAGTTACAGGGAAGAGGGAGGAGGCGGCGAAATCAAAGCACTGATCAAAGAACTCTCAAATTAAGATCAGCATAGCCCACCCTTGCTTTGTGCCACTCGAAAAGGCCTTGAAGCGCTTCGACAAACTGGCTATGCACTTCATTCACCTTCCAAAGAAGACCAGGAGGCAAATAAACAACCCATATAATATATCCCTTCACCAGCATTTGTGCTATATTGAATTAAAAAAAAAATAGAAAGGGATTACCAAAAATACAAAGGCAAATACAGAACTTCTAGTAAAGAGAATTAGTTGTAGCCGTCAAAGTAATATTTTGGTGGACGATTTGCTATATATATTTCTGTAGGCAAAGTAAGGCACACATCACGTTGACATTCCTACTTGGAGAGGAGGGAGTGTTCAGTTTTGACATTTCCCTTCAAACAGGGAGCTAAACACCTCTCCCACTTTGGAATCGTCCATAGAAATGCGTTGATCTAAAGGCGTCAACTTGGACAGATAATCACTACGTAATGCAATACATACATAGAGGAAGGTGTAATTAGCTTGGATACCTCTTTCATGGTGGGTTGTGGAATTTTCGTAACTTTAATTGGTCAACCAGGGGCGGAGGCACATGGGTACAAAGGAGGGCGGCCGACCCCACTGGCTGCCAAATTTCCCTTGGGATAGGTATAATTTTTACCCCATTTTTACTAATTTGACTCCAAATTTTCATAGGAATAGGTATAATTTAGCTATTTTGACCCCATAAAAAATCTCTAAATTGCACTTCCCCGTTACGAATTACTCTAGCTGCATCAAATTGCACTTGGGCGCATCGAATTGCTCTTGGCTACATCAAATTTCTCTTCTATATAGGTATGGGCACCACTACTTGATCTTCTGCCAACAAACAACTAAACTAACCTAGTCCGAACTCTAAATTAGAGGGAGATTTAAGGTTGAGGGCATCCAAGTCATTACAACAAGTGAGATAAGCTATAGATAAATTAGTTTTGGCCACATCGAATTACACTTTGCTGCTACGAATTACTCTTGGCAGCATCGAATTGTACTTGGCCGTATTGAATTACTCTCTTGGCCGCATTGAATTACAGTTGGCCAAATCGAATTGCATTTGACCTCTACGAATTACTCTTGGCCGCGTCAAATTGCATCTGGCCTCGTCAAATTGCATCTGGCCGCTTTGAATTGCACTTGGCCACGTGGAATTGCACTTGGCTGTGCAATTCGATGCGGCCAAGTTCAATTCAACGCGGCCAAGTGAAATTCCAAGCGGCCAAGTGCAATTGGAAGCGGCTTAGTGCAATTCGACAAGGCCAAGTGCAAATCGACGTGGTCAAGTGCAATACGAGGCAGACATGAGTAATTCGTAGCAGCCAAGTGCGATTCGATTCGGTCAAGTGCGATTCGAAGTGGCCAAGTGCAATTCAACGCGTCCAAGAGTAATTCATTACGGTCAAGGGAAATTCGATGCGGCCAAGAGTATATTGATTTTTCTCAAATAACCGAATACTTTTGTTTGTAAATAATGCATATTTAATTCCATCCCTGATACACTGCTCCTTTTCTTTTTTTCTTTTTTTTTAACAAATTGTTTCAGCAAATACATTATTTTTAAGTTTGAAAATTACAAATAATTACTTATTTTTTAAGAAAACTTAGCAGAACTGGGCTAGTCTTAAGGTACTTGCAATTGAATTGAATGAAAGTCGAATTTAATTAACTCAAACATGTTTTGAAACTCATTTCGAGTCACATGGGCAGGGTTCAATTCCTGCGGTAAGTTAAAAGACTGGTTTTTAAAACATGTTCAAACATTGGCTTGCTTATACGTTAAAAAACTGGTTTTTAATTAAGGAGACGAAAAATAAGATGACACCCATTGCAAGTGGAGTGGAGTGTAGTTGGTGTCTCCATTATACTCCGACGCACATGGGCAGGGTTCAATTCCTGCGGTAAGCTCTCATCCCTCTCCTCAAGTCCCCTAGAATATAGTAGATTAGGAATAACGAATGACAAAATAAAAATCACCCCTATTATGTCACAAGTTGTTTTCTTCATAAACTAAATTTGCAACGTCTCAACATTGCATAGCTATTTGTAGGAAATTCCAATGCATCTATTTCACGTCTGAAGCTAAGATATTACCATGTGATATGAGTGTTAAAGCAAATGTTTCACTCTCACCAACAGACTATGGAGATTTGAAACTCAAGTATTGAGCGAAAAATTCCAAGCAGTTAACTTCACGCGCATGTATTTACTATGGAGAAAAAAACAATCCTTCTTTGTTCGAAGCGAATACATCTATTTTCAATTTAAGAAAATCCTACTAGGAGAAAGGAATACGGGGGTGGGGTTTGAACTCTCACCAAATTAAGTGTCCATTGCCTGCTCTACCAACTGAGATGGGAGGCAACTTCACGTTTACCCATTTTTCCTATTACATTTCTCCTCCACTTTTCAGTCTTCCCCACAAGTTCAAAGGTCCAAACATAAATTTGAAAATTCCATCTTTTGTGATGCATGTGGTGTCTAGTGTATACGAGTTTCCAAAGCTAAAATGGAATGGTACTATACGATTGTGGAAGACTCTGGAACATGGGAAACCCAATATATTTGGAAGCGTGCACGTTAATTCCTATCAACACCACCTATTTCTTCTATTGTAGAGATTTTCTTAAAAACCAAATGTCCATGACAACTTGCGCGCACCCCGACTAATTCTAGAGCTCTAAAGTTTAACCATTAGACAAACCTCCAGTAACCCAAGGTTTGGAATGTCTAGCGTTCATGATATTAAAAATTCCGACCTCTTGGATGAAAGCCTTTTAGTTGCTTTCTCATTATGCCCACCTGACCAAAAGTTTTCAATTTTATTTTGGGGATTTATAGTTGGAAGATTATGGTTTCTCCATCTAAATTTCTTTCCTATTCTGAATCACAAGATGAGGTGGCATGCTAGTGAAGCCCAAAGTGGCACCCTCAGAATAGAAATAGAAGAATTGAAAATTTAAACCCCTGCTTCCATGGATGGTCGGCCAGGGTATAAGAGATCAATGGAAGTAAGGGTTCAAATTTAGCAAGGGTTCAAATATTCTGACACTCAGTGCTATTAGTAATTTTTGTCCATTTTTGAGTGTTAGAAAACTTTCCTCAGCTTAACCTCGCATTTGGGTGTCAATATCATTTGGTTTATAACTCGGTATGTAATCCAATGAGAGAATTGGAGAGATCGATCACGCCGTCCACTACCAAGACACCAATGGTGGAGCCATTAATGGGCTGTGTTGGCCAAGCCCCTCGAGTGGGTTTTTTATTTTATTTATTTATTTATTTATTTTAGAGTTTTGCATGTGAAGTTTTTTTTAAATACAAAATAAATCAGTACTAATTTAGGAGAAATGGGATGAAGTTGGTGGGGTTTGAATCCTCACCTAGTGTAAGGAGCATAATGTGTTTATCATTTGGCTGTCACTCAATTTGCCACATGTGGAATGGAATAACACTCTCATAGATCATTTCAAAATTTTCATTTTGGAAAAATGTAAGGAGCATAATGCGTTCATCATTTCTCTACCACTGCATGACACTCAATGAAAGTTTGACAAAATTCCATACTTTAATTGGTCCGAAACAAAGATGTCAATGCCAACTTGTTACAACTATGCCAGTGAAGGTATATATGATGTTTGATTTGTTTAGTTGTTTGCGATTAGGTTCACTTGTTATGTCTAGATGCCAAATGCTAGGCTGCAAATTTTATACATTCTATGTTATACGTAGTTGTCGGTTGACCAAGAGATCAATCACAAGGTAAGTAGTTCATCGATCGGACACCTTTGAAAGATCATCCTCCCCTGAAGTAAAACTCTCCTAATAATTTATTCCCCTAACGAAATAGGAAGGAAAAGAAACAAGCTTGCTAAACGATGAAGCAAATAAATCGGGGGAATGTGTCAATGATACAACAGATGGACAACAAAGAAGATACAACAGATGACAAGGACAACAAAGAAGATACAGGGAAGTAGGAGGAGGCGACGAAATCAAAGCATTGATCAAAGAACTCTCAAATTAAGATCAGCATAGCCCACCCTTGCTTTGTGCCTCTCGAAAAGGTGTTGAAGCGCTTCGACAAACTGGCTGTTCACTTCATTTACCTTTCAAATAAGATCAGGAGGCAAATAAACAACCCATATAATATATCCCTTCACCACCATTAGTCCCATATTGAATAAAAAAAGAGAAAGGCAAACATCACGTTGCTATATATATTTTAGCTGTCAAAGTAACATTTTGGTGGACGATTTGCTATATATATTTTTGTAGGCAAAGTAAGGCACACATCACATTGACATTCCTACTTGGAGAGGAGGGGGTGTTCAGTTTTGAAATTTCGCTTCAAACAGGGAGCTAAACACCGCTCCCACATTGGAATCGCCCATATAAATGCGTCGATCTGAAGTCGTCAACTTGGACAGATAATAACTACGTAATGCAATAAATACACATAGGAGGGTATAATTAGCTTGAATACCTCTTCCATGGTGGGTTGTGGATTTTTCGTAACTTTAATTGGTCGACCAACCACCACATGCATTGGTTGTTGTCCAGTAATCCTGTAGTAGTTCTGCAACTACATATGGTCTCGGCTTCGGTCATTGAAGCATATATTACCAAAGAAAACTATTGCTAGAGAAGAATGATTTCTAAAAACACTAAACTAGCAAGAACGCGTGCTATATGTGCATGGGAATTGAAAGGAAAAAAAATGAAATGAAAGATATCTCAAAAACATATTTTCTTACTGCATTATGTAAATACAGATAGATAAATAGATTTGACAGAGGGCCCAATCTCACCACCAACTTACGGAGAGCCAGTTTACACACCTTGCTTCAATTTTGACAAGTCAATCGCACAATCCAAGTTTGAGGAACATGGTTATCACTTTTATCCATTTTTTAGGTCTTGTTCCAGTAAGCCTTCTTCGCAAAGTCTTAAAAGTGTGGTTACTATGCACAATGCTTTTGTGTTTTACATGCCTCTTGCTCACGAAGAATTACTTTTGGCCAAAAAGAATTACTCTTGGCCGCAAAATAATTCTTGGCCACATTGAATTGCACATGGCGCTTCGAGTAGCTCTTGGCCGCATTGAATTGCAGTTCCCCGCTACGAATTACTCTTCGCCACATTGAATATCTTCGATCATTTTTTATGTTCTCGTTTAGAAACATTCTCAAGTTTTGTTGTGTTCTCGGTTTTGCCTACACTTCAGTGGAGTGTGGATGCACTATGAACTCTCCAGAACACTTAACACTTGAGTAACGAAGAAATACATAAGAACTACGTGTTTGAGTACCGAATGAAACTTAGAACGTGTTTTAGCCTAGCGGCTCCAACGATTTTTGTGCTAGCCTTCTTTCTACCCCTTTTTCATAAACAAAACTTAAAATGTCTTTGTGGTTGGATTTCACCTTCTTTAAGTACCTTAAAAACTATATGTATTGATATATAATGGGTCTCAATACGATTTAAAATGAGTGACATGCGAGCATTTTATAGAAATGAATTATTTTTTGAACCACTTATAATCAAATATTCACGTCTTTTAATTTACAAAAAAATTTGGATCCAAAATACTTGGGTTAGAAAGTAAAATTGAACAAGCCTTCTAACTGTTCAAACCATGCGCAAAACGGAGTTCAGGAGTGTCCAGGGCAAGCCTGCAAAGTTAGACCCATTTTGTAACTTCAATGCGCTCTAGGCTCATCCTCAAAGCTGCACAAGAAGTCAAACTTTGCGAGCTTGCACCGGACACTCTCGAGCTCCATTTTGCGCATGGTTTGAACCATGAGAATAAATTCTTTACACTGTTAGTGTAAACATTTGTTTCCTCCAAATCAATTGCATTGCGCCACGTTGCAAAACAGTGGTCACAATCAATAAAACATGGCGACGTGGTGCAATATAATTGATTTGGAGGAAACAAATGTTTACACCAGCGGTGTAAAGAATTTAATCTTTTGAACCATTAAAAAGCTTGTTCAACGCACTTTCCAACCCAAGTAGTTTGGATCATAAACTAAACAACACAACTCACTTTCTCTCGATCTAAACCAGAAATGAAAGACCGAAAAGAAAGAAAAGAATTCAACTTTGGACTACTCAAACAGGAAACATGACACTATTTAGTCCTGAGCATATAGCAGAAAAAAAAACCAGTTCGCCGATGAACTTATTTCATCTAGACATGGCTGCATAGAACCCAGAAAAACACCAAACACTATTTCTCCCCAAGAACAACGAACAAAAAACAAAAGAATCAAACTCTACATTAGTGTCAAGAGAAAATGAGCACTACTATGTCACCACATGTGGAAAAACCCTAGTTTGACTAGGTTTAAAGATTTGCTATTTTGATGCTACCCAGGCGCCTTCCATTGCGTCCCGGGCGTATACTTAAATTTTCCGACAAGCAAATTTTTGCAGGCTTGGCACGGACACACTCGAAATCCGAATTGCGTGTGGTTTGGACCGTTGAAAACCTTGTTAAATCTCCTTCTAATTGAAGTAGTTTTGATAAAAAATCATTTGAACATCAAATGAAATTACCATTTTACACTTAGTGGGTCCGAAAAAAAATTCTGGAAAAGGCTCGTATCCCCGTCATTTTAAATTGGATCAAGACCAATTTAATATTGACAAATAGGATTTTCAAAGTACTAAAAGATGATGAAAACCAACAACAATATTAGTGAAGTTTCATTCATGAAAATTTGGTTGAAAGTGAACTGGTTCAAAGATCATCTAAGCCACTAAGGTAATTTGCAGGACTTCTACACATTCTAAGTTGCATTCGGCAAAAACATTCATAGTTCTAGGAGGTCATAGGGGTTTTTATAACGCCACACATTTAATTTTTTGCGGCCAGAAGTAATTCTTCGTGGTTAGGAGTAATTCTCTGTGGCATTACTCTTGTCCGCAGATAATTACTCCTGGTCGTGAAGAATTCCTCTTGACCGCTAAGAATTACACTTGACCGTGAATAATTACATTACTTGCGGCCAGGAGTAATTCTTCACTGCCAAGTGTAATTGTTAGTGGCCAAGAGTAATTCTTCGCAGCCAGAAGTAATTCTTTGTGGCCATGAGAAATTCTTCGTGGCCAAGTGTAATTCTTAGTGGCAAAGAGTAATTCTTCGCGGCCATGAGTAATTATTTGCGGCCACGAGTAATTCCTCGTGGCCACAAGCAATTCTCTGCGGCCAAGGCTAATTCCTCGCGGCCAAGGCTAATTCCTTGCATTCTAATATCTTATAGTACTTTGAAAACCCTATTTATCAATACATAATGGGTCTTGATCTGATTTAAAATGAGGGAGTTGCGGGCATTTTGCTGAAATGAATTACTTTTGACCCACCGAAGGTAAAATGGTCAAATATTTTTATGTATAAATCATTTTCGGTTCAAACCACGCGCAAATCGAATTTTAGGTGTGTCCGTGACAAACATGCAAAGTTGGACCTTTTATGCAGCTTCTGTTTGCCCTGGCGCAATTTGATGCTCCCCAGGCGCTCCCTATTGCGCCCCGGGCGCATCCTTAAAATATTATGACAAAGCGAAATTTTGCGGACTTGGCACGGACACACCCGAAATCTAATTTGTTCGTGGTTTGGACTATTGAAAATTTGTTAAATCTACTTTCTAACTGAAGTAGTTTTGATAAAAAAATCATTTGTACATCAAAGGAAATTATCATTTTACCCTTAGTGGGTTGGAAAGAGACTCGTATCCAACTCATTTTAAATTAGATAAAGACCAATAGTATATTGACAAATACGATTTTCAAAGTACTAAAAGGCGTTGAAAACCAACAACAAAATTAATGAAGTTTCATTTATGAAAATTTGGTAGAAAGCAGACCGGTTTAAAGATCATCGAAACCACTAAGGTCATTTGCAGGGTTTCTACACATTCGAAGTTCCATTCGGCAATTACATTCATAGTTCCAGGAGGTCAGAGGGCTTTTATATATGCCTCCCATGTAATTCTTTGCGGAAGAAGTAATTCTTCGCGCTAGGAGTTATTCTTTGCGGCATTACTCTTGGCCGCAGCGAATTACTCCCGGCAGCGAAAATTACTCTTGGCCGCAAAGAATTACTTTTGGCCGCGAGGAATTATGCTTAGCCACAAAGAATTACTCTTGTCCGCTAAGAATTACACTTGGCCACAAGGAATTAAACTTGGCCGCCAAGAATTACCCCTGGCCGCAAAGAAATACACTTGGCCAAAAGTAATTCTTCACAGCCAATCGTAATTATTAGTGGCTAAGAGTAATTCTTCGTGGCCAAGAGTAATTTTTCATCGCCAAATGTAATTCCTTGCGGCCAAGAGTAATTCTTCGCGGTCAAGTGTAATTCTTCTTGAACAAGAGTAATTTATCGCGGCCATGAGTAATTCTTAGCGGCCAAGTGTAATTCCTCGTGGCTAAGAGTAATTCTTGGCGGCCAGGAGTAATTCTTTGTGGCCAAGAGTAATTTCTCACGGCCTAGAGTATTTTTCTTCGCGGCCCAGAGTATTTCTTTGTGGCCAGATGTAATTCTTCGCAGTTAGGTGTAATTTTTTGCAATCAGGAGTAATTCTTAGCCGCGAGGAGGACTAGAGAAACGGAATAATTTTTAGCGGCCAGGAGGACGGGAGAAAACAAGTGAGAAATCTCGGAACTGGGGTTCTAAACAAACATAAGGCCAACTTCTTTTTGTGCACACTGTGGTACTACAGAATCTTATATATAGGTCTTACCGAAGAAAGGAGGAAGAAAATAATAGGTTTAACGATTTTTCGGATATAACTAAAGTTCTGGCAAACTTTGCCACGAAGATTACTAATGCTAAAATTAATACAACACAAGATTTAGGTAGTCGATGGCGAGGTCACAATTTTATTTTATTTTTTCAATCGCACACCATTAACATGCCACTAACGGAAGATTTTTGAAACGGTCTTCTTTCTACCCACTTTTCATGAACTAATGCTTTAACATTTTTTTGGTTGCATTCTAATATCTTGTAGTACTTTGAAAACCCTATTTATCAATATATAATAGGTCTTGACTTGATTTAAAATAAGAGAGTTGCGAGCGTTTTATCGAAATGAATTATTTTTTGATCCACTGAGGGTAAAACGGTCAAATATTTTTCTGAATAAATCTTCTTCGGTCCGAACTACTTGGGTTGAAAGTAGATTGGACAAGCTTTTTAATGGTTCAAACCACACGCAAATCGGATTTTCGGAGTGTCTTGGAACAAACACGCAATGTTGGACCTTTTAAGCAACTTTTGTTCACCCCAGGCGCATTTTGATGCTCTCCAGGCGCACTCCATTGCGCCCCGGGCGCATTCTTAAAATTTTACGATCAGCGAACTTCTCCGGGCTTGGCACGGACACACTTGAAATCTGATTTGCGCGTGATTTGGACCGTTAAAAAGCTTGTTAATCTACTTTCTAAGCATAGTAGTTTTGATCCAAAATCACTTGCATGTACATCAAATGAAATTACCATTTTACCCTTAGTGGGTCAGTAAAAAATATTATTTTGAGAAAAGGCTCGTATCCCCCTCATATTGAATTGGATCAAGACCAATTGTATATTAACAAATAGAATTTTCAAAGTGCTAAAAGACGATGAAAACTAACAACGAAATTAGTGAAGTTTCATTTATGAAAATTTGGTTGAAAGCTGACCGGTTCAAAGATCATCGGAGCCACTAAAGTCATTCGCGGAGCTTTTATACGTTCTAAGTTTCATTCGGCAATAACATTCATAGTTCTAGGAGGTCATAGGGCTTTTTATATACGCCACTCATGTAGTTTCTTTACGGCCAGGAGTAATTCTTCGCAACATTACTCTTGGCCGTAGATAATTACTCTTGGCCGTAGATAATTACTCTTGGCCAGGCACAAAGAATTACTCTTGGCCGCAAAGAATTACTCATGGCCACAATGAATGATTCTTGGCCGAGAGAAATTACTCATGGCTACAGAAAATTATTATTGTCCGCTGAAAATTACTCTTGGCCGTGAGGAATGAAGCAGCCAAGCTTAATTCTTCGCGGCCAAGATTAATTCTCCGCGGCCAAGAGTAATTCTCTACGCCCTCATTTTTATGGTTGTATTCTAATATCTTGTAGCACTTTGTAACCCCTATTTATCAACATAATTGTTCTTGATTTGATTTAAAATGAGTGAGTTGCGAGCGTTTTACCGAAATGAATTATTTTTTGATCTACTGAGGATAAAATGATCAAATCCTTTTATAAATAAATAATTTTCTGTCCAAACTATTGAGGTTAGAAAATAGATTGGACAAGCTTTTTAACGGTTCAAATCACGCGCAAATCGGATTTCCGGAGTGTCCGGGACAAACACGCAAAGTTGGACCATTTTAGCAGCTTTCGTGCGCCCAAGCGCATTTTGATAATCCGAGGCGCACTCCATTGCGCTTCGGGCGCATCCTTAAAATTCTACGACAAGCAAACTTTTGCGGGTTAGGCACGGACACACTCGAAATTTGAATTGCGCGTGGTTTGGACCGTTGAAAACTTTGTTAAATCTAATTTCTAATTGAAGTAGTTCTGATAAACTTTGTAAATCAAATTAAATTAACATTTTACCCTTGGTGGGTCGGAAAAAAAAATATTTCGGGAAAAGGCTTGTATCCCCCTCATTTTAAATTGGATCAAGACCAATTGTATAATGACAAATAGGATTTTCGAAGTACTAAAAGACGATGAAAACCAACAATGAAATTAATGAAGTTTCATTTATGAAAATTTGTTTGTAAGCAAACCGGTTCAAAGATCATCAGTGCCACTAAGGTCATTTGCGGGGCTTCTAAACATTCTTAATTAAGTTCCATTCGGCAATAACATTCATAGTTCTAGAAGGTCATAGATTTTTATATACGCCACCAATGTAATTTTTTTGCGACCAAAAGTAATTCTTCATCGCTAGGAGTAATTCTTTGCGGCATTACTCTTGGCCGCAAGGAATTACTCTTGGCCGCAAGGAATTACACTTGGCCGCGAATAATTACTCATGGCAAATTGTGGGCACACACCCCAAAATTTTTAATTTTTGTGCATAAAATCGGGTGCGCCCTTTTTTGGAAAAGCGCAGCGAAATGCTTCGATTCAGAGTCGCCACTCGGGTTTTGCGGTATGCACCCAAGGAACCGAACTTGAAACGTTTGCTACGTTGTTTGATTTTGAAAAGGCATAGACTGATCCGTCGTCACCTTCGATATCTGAGGTTCAGGAGCTAGGTTATGAGAGGGGAAGGGTTTTACGGCACCCCTCTCGCCCAATCCGAGGATCGGTCTCTACTCAGCCATTTTTATAAAATATTTACATTTTTCTCTCATTAATCATTTTTAGCCAATTAGGACGAGGAGCAACTAAAGGGGAGTTAAAACTATAACAGGTTGCATTTTATATGACAAAATGATAGAGATGATTGATTGAAGCAATGAATATAGATTGAGAACAAGCACCTGTGAGCACTTTAGACAAACTAGGATGTACTGATCCAGAATGATGCACGCAGGAGAAAACCTGTATGCATTGGCCAGGCCACTGCATACTGAGATGACCTGCGTACTCCACTATAGGACTGGTGTGCGTCGGTAGATCTAAGCTCACAGCTCCTACTCTGAATCCTTTGGGCTCTGAAAAGGATCAGTGCACACCCAGGACAGACCACGCAATTTACATAACAGGATTTATACATATACAGACAGCATAAATGAATCTAAGGAAACAAAATAGATAGGACACCCCATAAACAGTGTGAGGAAGTAAATAGAGGCTGAGGCCTAAATACCATGCAAGGGCTAGTCACTGGGCTGGTGGTAAGACACCGTACGCCAATTATATCTCTTGTCCAGTGCTTGGCTTTGCATCATCTGGGCTCTGGAACATGACCAGAAGGGTCTCAGGAGCCTTCTAAAGCGGAAATAATAGATGAACATTTACGCTGTACTAAAATATAGAAAGCAGTAAACTGGTTAATAGCATGCGGTAAGGTGATAAAAGGGAAATAAAAGCAGGAAATGGGTGATCGATGAGCTCCACGCCAGTGATGCACGTACTACCATAACTGGCATACGGCTTAGGTCTACTAGTGTGCACCACTTATCACTTCACACGATCCTTGGAACTTTACTGGCATTAGGGCCAAGACTGGTTTTGATTACCAGTCTCGACCCTGCCAGCCCCCCCTCAGGGGTCAAAACATAAGGTTACAAAAGTTGGTATACCTTTGGTTTAGAGGTTGATGATGAGTTTGAACTTCAAACTTTGAGGGATGGATGATGGGTATAAGAGTGCAAAGAGAGTATGGAGGAGCTTCTTGCTCACTCTTTCAAGCAATGAAAGAAAAAAGAGCAAGAAACCAAAGAAAGAGAGAGGGAAAGAAGCTTGGAGGTATTAAAAGGAGAGTAACCCTTGTGAACCCTTTGCTTATAAATGCAAAGGGGTATTTACAGGCAAAGGATGACTGAAGAGAGGGGTAATCAATTGGGTTAGGGGGCTGGTTGAGTTAGTGAAGGAGCTTGCCATGCATTAAATGCATGGGACTAGTTGATGGAAGGTGTAGGAGAGAGAGGGGAACAACCCTGCACAATTTCAATCATCAGGAAACTGCTCATCGTACTGGGGTGGCCACAAAAGTCTTGTGCACGTGGTTGAATAGTAACATTTGACCGATTTTGACTGGCATACGCCATCTATGGACCTGCGTGCGCCAGTGACAACTGAGTCAACGGTCGATGACTGACACGTGGCAGTTTACTAGCGCACGCCAGAAAGGCTCTAGCGTAAGCCAGTAAGGTTTTGCTGAGGCCATTTGGTTCTAGCTTGAAGGGTTTGAAAGAGGGTTTTGAAAGGGCTTGAATGAGGTTTCAGAATGCTCAAAGCTCAAACACACCAACAATCTCGGGATGTTCCTGACCTTAGTCATCATTGGGGAATCAAAGACCGTAAGTAAATTAATTTGGACAGTCTAGAATGGGGTGTCTACACCAATAAGAATTACATTTGGCCGCAAATAATTACACTTGGATGCTAAAAATTACACTTGGGTGTGAAGAATTACTTCTGGCAATAAGTATTAATCGCGGCCAGAAGTAATTGTTAGTGGCCATGTGTAATTATAAGCGGCCAAGAGTAAGTCTTCACGGCCAATAGTAATTCTTCCCAGCCAAGTGTAATTCCTCGTGGCCAAGTGTAAATCTTAGCGTCCAAGATTAATTTCTCGCAGCCAAGAGTAATTCGCTGCGGCCAAGAGTAATTCTCTGTAGCCAAGTGTAATTTTCTCGCAGCCAAGAGTATTTCTTTGTGGCCTTGAGTAATGCTTTGCGGCCAAAGGAATAATTTTTTGAGGCCCGAAGTAATTCTCAGCGGCCAGGAGGACTCGAGAAACAGAGTGAGAAATATTGGAACTGATGTTCTAAACAAACATAAGGCCAACTTCTTGTTGTGCACACTGTGGCACTAAAAAATCTTGTATATATAGGTCTTACCGGTTAAAGGAGGAAGAAACAAACAGGTTTAACGATTTTTCGGGTATAACTAAATTTCGTGCAAACTTTCCGACAAAGATTACTTATGCTAAAATATGACACAAGATTTAGGTAGTCGATGGCGAGGTCAGAAATTCATTTTCATTTTTTGCAATCACACATCATTAACATGCCCCTAACGGAACTCCTAATACGGTGATATAACTTATTGGCTTGGAAGATTTTTGTAACAGTCTGTTTTCCACCCTTTTTTCATGAACTAAAGCTAAACATTTATATGTTTGCCTTATATTATCTTGGAGTACTATGAATACCCTATTTATCAACATATAATACGTCTTGACCTGATTTAAAATGAGGGAGTTGCAAGCGTTTTACCGAAAGGAATTATTTTTTGATCCATTGATGGTAAAATGGTCAATTTTTTTTATGCATAAATCATTTTCGGTCCAAATTACTTAGGTTAGAAAGTAGATTGGACAGGCTTTTTAATGGTCAAACTACGCGCAAATCGGATTTTAGGAGTGTTTGGGACAAACGCGCAAAGTTGGACCTTTTAAGCAGCTTTTGTGCGCCCAGGCGCATTTGGATGCTCTCCAGCCGCACTCCATTGCGCTCCAGGCGCATACTTAAAATTTTAAGACAAGCAAACTTTTGCAGGCTTGGAAAGGACACACCTAAAATCCGATTTGCGCGTGGTTTGGACTGTTTAAAAGCTTATCCAATCTACTACTTCTAACTAAAGTAGTTTTGATTAAAAATCACTTGTACATCAAATGAAATTACCATTTTACCCTTAGTGGGTCTGGAAAAAAAATTATTTTGAGAAAAGGCTCGTATCCCTCTCTTATTAAATTGGATCAAGACTAATTGTATATTGACAAATAGAATTTTCGAAGTACTAAAAGACAATGAAAACCAACAACAAAATTAGTGAAGTTTCATTTATGAAAATTTGGTTGAAAGCAAACCGGTTCAAAGATCATTGGAGCCACTAAAGTCATTTGCAGCGCTTCTACACATTCTAAGTTCCATTTGACAATAACATTCATAGTTCTAGGAGGTCATAGGGCTTTTTATATATGACACCCATGTAATTTTTTCCGGCTAGGAGTAATTCTTCGTAGCATTACTCTTGGCCGCAGAGAATTACACTTTGCCAGCCGCAAAGAATTACTATTGGCCGCAGAGGATTACTATTGGCTGCGAATAATTACTCATGGCCACGAAGAATGACTCTTAGCCGCAAAGAATTATTCTTGGCAGCGAGAAATTACTCTTGGCCACTGAGAATTACTATTGGCCGCGAGGAACTACTCGGCCAAGCGTAATTCTCTGCGTCCAAGAGTAATTCCTAGCGCCCAAGAGTAATTCTTCACGGCCAAGAATAGTTCTCTGCAGCAAAGAGTAATTCCTCGCGGCTAAGAGTAATTCTTCGCAGCCCTGAGTAATTCTTCGGGGCCAATAATAATTCTTTGCAGCCAGGTGTAATTCTTTGTGGCCATAAGTAATTCTCTGCAGCCAAGAGTAATTCCTCACGGTCAAAGTATTTCTTCGCAGCCCTGAGTAATTCGTTGCGGCCAGGAGGACTGAAGAAACAGAGTGAGAAATCTTGGAACTGGGGTTCTAAACAAACATAAGTCCAACTTCTTGTGCACACTGTGGCACTACGATTTTTTGCGTATAACTAAAGTTGGTGCAGACTTTGTCACGAAGATTACTAATGTTGAAATACGACATAAGATTTAGGTAGTCGATGGCAAGGTCTCAACTTCATTTTCTTGCTTGCAATCGTACACCATTAACATGCCCCGGCCCTTCCGGAACTCCTAATACAGTGTATACCTTACAGGCTCGGAAGATTTTTGTAACGGTCTCCTTTCTACCCACTTTTCATGAAATAAAGCTAAACATTTTTATGGTGGCATTCTAATATCTTGTAGTACTTTGAAACCCCTATTTATCAATATATAGTAGGTCTTGACTTGATTTAAAATGAGGGAATTGCGAGCGTTTTACCGAAATGAATTATTTTTTGACCCACTGAGTGTAAAATGGTCAAATATTTTTATGTCTAAATCTCTTTCGGTCCAAACTACTTGAGTTAGATTGGACAAGCTTTTTAACGGTCCAAACCACATGCAAATCGGATTTTCAGAGTGTCCGGGACACACATGCAAAGTTGGACCATTTATGCAGCTTCTGTTTGCCCAGGCGCATTTTTATGCTCCCTAGGCGCACTCTATTGCGCCCCAAGCGCATGCTTAAAATTTTATGACAAGCGTAATTTTGCGGACTTGGCATGGGCACACCCGAAATCTTATTTGCATGTGGTTTGGACCGTTGAAAAGCTTGTCCAATTTACTTTCGAACCAAAGTAGTTTCGATATTCGTACATCAAATGAAATGACCAATTTACCCTCAGTGGGTCAAAAAAAATTATTCTAGTAAAAGGCTCTTATCTCCCTTATTTTAAATCAAACCAACACCAATTGTATATTGACAAATAGGATTTTCGAAGTACTAATATATGATGAAAACGAGCAACGAAATTAGTGAAGTTTTATTTATGAAAATTTGGTAGAAAGCAGACCGATTCGAAATCTACACTAGAACCGAAGTGGTTTTGATCCAAAATCATTCGTACATGAAAAGAAATTACCAAGAAAGTCTGGGATACTCTAAAACATCTAATGAGTATATGGGCACGGGCTAGCGTACAGGGAGAATGGTCCTTTGAAAATTAGTCGAGTTGCATGTAAATCAGTCTAGAACTATGAAAAAAACATCTATTTGTGATATGGATTAATTATTTCAAAAAAAAGGAAGACACGAATAATTGTAAATAATTAAGAACATCAATAATTCAGCAAGTTTAGGAACATTCTCCCACTGACTAAACTACACAGCGTCGGTGGCAAGTGTACCTAACATTGTGTGTTTTTCCTTTTCTTTGGAGTCTGTTTGTCAACAGAAGTAAGAGCATATCATGGCTCTTACCGAGTACCAACCTCGCTTTGCCCCTCTCCAATTTCTACAATAGCTACAGCAAGCAAAACCATAAAAGCACGATTCCCCGGTATTCCACCGGCCTCATTAAAGTCTTTCTAATTTCAAGTAAAAAGCACTATCATAAGTCACGGTAAGTTGGGTTCATCGGCATGATATAGGTTTCTCACATAAATACCCGTGACTGATTATATGTGTGGCCTGGTAGTGGCTGGAGAGATTAGTCCGGTTTATCGGAACACTCTTCATTGCAAAAAAAGAAGATTATATCTGTAATATGTTCTGTAACATATATATACTGACCCGCTAACTTCCTCTGCATTGATCTGGTTTTTGGTGTTTGGTGCAGGAATTCGATGGGATACTGTTTTCCACAAAAAGTGCAAAACCAAATCGACTTGGAATCGCGGGCATGCTAGGGCAGGATTTGTTGCCCAAATTTGTATCAAGGCCTGGAAGCCTCAATCTGACTTCTAATCGAACGAAAGTGCACTGTTTAAGGGTAAATCCTTGAGGAGGTTCGTGGTTTTCCTTAACAAAAAGGACTTAAAAATTTTCTAACCATTGTTAGAAAATGGAAAGAAAAGTAAAACAAGGCCTAAAACAGAATTAAAAGGACTTTATTAACAGTTTAACAAAGTCTGGTTACAAGGAAATGATATAAAATCTAGGCTTGGCTAGATTGAGTACAATTTTTGCTAGAAAGTAAAGGTATTTGAAAGATAAGCCTTGGGCTTTGATGGTTGTGGACCTTTGCCAAGGCCTTTAACCCTGGTATTTATAGGCAAATGTTTCAGGGCTTGAGCTACTTGCACAGGCCTTCATGCATGGCTGCCAAGTGCCCTCCTGGTAAAGGCTTAGGCTTGAGCTGCTTCTACTTCCTCCAATCAGTGATTTTCACCTGTCCAAGCCTTGCTCCTCACTCCAAGAAATCAGCTGAGGTCTGAAAGGCTTGAAAAAACTCTCATTTCCTGCATAAAAACTTGTAAAAGGGCAAAAGGAATTTTGGCTGTGCAGAATCTCCAGGCCTTTGGAGCTGCTTGTAAGCTGTTTGAATGCCTCAATAGAAGATCTTGGGCCCACCAAGGTCAAAGGCCAAAATTTTACCAGGCCTTTTAGCCATTTCATTGGCTCTTGAGCCCCTTTTGAGAGCCCACTTGCTATTTTTAGGTATTTCCATATATATGCATACACACACACACACACACACACACATATACATTTATATATGAAAAAGAGAGATTTCGTGGGACTTGTGCCCTACCACTTGCTTTCTCTAAGCTTTCATACAGCAGGCCTAGTTGAGCTACTTGTGGGCTATTAGAGAGAACCTTCTAGGCCTTTAAGTTGCTTGTGAGCTGCTTGGGATGTCTCCATGCATGGCTGCCATGTGTCTCAAGCCTTGTTTCATGCTGAAGGATAGTAGAGACTCAGGCCTTGAGCTGCTTGCAAGTAGCTTACCTAGACCTACTAAGCAAGAACATTCTAGGCCTTTAAGCTGTTTGTGAGTAGCTTGCCCAGACCTGCCATGCAAGAACATTCTAGGCCTTTGAGCTGCTTGTGAGTAGCTTAAGGCCATCCTGCCAATTAAAGACCATATGTGACGTTTTTAAGGAAGTAGGCCCATCAATCAATTGGGCCTGAATTTGAGGTGAATGACAGGCCTCCGTTCATTGTAAGCCTTGTGAGCCCAGGCCTGGATAGGAAACCTAGGCTTTGACTAATTTAGATCTACTAGAAGGCCTTATCGTTTCTAAAAACTGCACTAGGCCTGGGCAAAAATGCTCAGGCCTAGTGGGTCGACTCATGACCTTGGCCAGTTCTGGGCGTGAATTTGTGATAACAAAATTATAGGCATTAATTTGGCCTAGGCCTTTGTAAACTCAACTCGATCAGTGGCGTTCAAATTGGCCTAATTTTGTGGATGACCGATCATGAGGCTTTTATAGGCCTAAGACCATCATTCAAGGCCTTCTTCTAGCCAACAAATTGATTTTCTGAATTTTGGCCAAAAATGGGTGTAAAGAGAAACACGGGCCAGGGTGGTAGTGTATCGTAGGGACAGATTTCGGCTCGTTCGTGACTCACTGTTTCAGATGTTTCATTCACTTCTGCATTGGAAACCTTGCTATTTTGCTCTTTAGGGGCTCAGCAGGTCCAGAGGCTGAGGCTACCCAATTTTCTACCTTGGAGGCTGTGAAAGCATGAACTTTGTGTCCATTTTCCTTCTGTTGGTTTTCTGCTCTAGACTTGGAAATTAATGAGAAAATCTCTTCAGTGACAAAGTCTCTTAACTGTCACCTCATATTTTGCACACTTGTTCATTTGCTTGTTTCATCTGCTCGGATACGATTTATCTTCTCTGGTGAACATTTTACTTTTGTCCTGTGAGTCAGAAAGGAGGAGAACCATGGCCGGTGACCAGATTGTGACTGAATTATCACCATATTCATTCCAATCTTCAAAACTTCCAAATTCACTTCAACTGGGAAATGATGTCCATAAGAAACTCGGCAAACGATCGAGCCAGTAACCAAGCGCATGAGGCAGATTCACTGGATGGTCAGTGACCTGGATTGGGAAATCTTGTAGGGAGGAGACAGGGATTGTAGTGCGGCAAATGAGCCATCGGGATCCCCGGGTCCAAACCGTTCAGTGAGGAACTCATAGACAACATCCCCATCACAATCATTAGACAAAACATTGCCGATGACGATCTTTTTTATGTACACCACCCATGGAACATACAGTCATCGATCAAGCAAAATACACATCTGGGTAATCTTTCACGAACACCACTTTTTCCCCTTTTCTCGTTCCTTTTTTCTTTTATGCCGATACGTCAAGCGACTGGAGAAACAGAGCAAGAAATCTTGGAACTGAAGTTTTGAAATGGTCAAATCTTTTGATGTATAAATAATATTGGATCCATGCTTGGGTTAGAAACTAGATTGGACAAGCTTTTTAAAGGTTCAAACCATGTGCGAATCTGAGTTCCAGAGTGTACGGGACAAGCCCGCAAAATTTGATTTGTTAAGCATCTGTAGTGCGCCCCAGGCGCATGTTGATGCTCCTTAGGCGCACTTCATTGTGCCCCGGGCGCATCCTTACAATTTTATGACAAGCGAAATTTGCTGGCTTGACACAGACAATCTTGAAATCTGATTTGGCGTGGTTTGGACCGTTGAAAAGCTTGATAAATCTATTTTCTAACCGAATTAGTTTTGATCCAAAATCATTCTTACATCAAAAGACATGACCATTTCACCCTTAGTAGGTCAAAAACAAATTAATTTGGTAAAACGCTCATATCCCCCTCATTTTAAATCGTATCAAGGCCAATTGTATAGTGACAAATAGGATTTTAAAAATACTAAAATATAATGAAAATGAACAACGAATTAGTGATGTTCTATTTATGAAAAGTTGGTTGAAATCGGATCGATTCAAAAGATTATCAGAGCCACTAAGGCTAAAACTCATTTGCGGGTCTTCTACACATTCTAAGTTCCATTCGGCAATCACATGCACAGTTCTAGCTCTTAGGGCTTTTTATATACACAACCCGTGTAACATATGGTCATCAATCAAGCAAAATACACATCCATGTAATCTTTCACGAACACCACCAAATTCCCCTTTTCTCTGTCCTTTTTTCTTTTATGCCGATAAGTTAAGTGACTGGAGAAACAGAGTAAGAAATTTTGGAGCTGAGGTTCTAAACACACTTGGCCAACTATTGCTGTGCACACATTGGCACTCCTAAATCTTATTTATAGGTCTTACCGTAGAAAAAAGGAAGAAAGTAATAGGCTTAACAATTTTTCGGGTATAACTAAAGTTCGTGCAAACTTTGCCACAAAGATTACTAATGCTAAAATGCGACACAAGATTTAGGTAGTCATGGCGAGGTCACAACTTCATTTTCTTGTTTGCAATCGCACACCATTAACATGCCACTACCGGAACTCCTAATATGGTGTATACCTTATTGGCTCGGAAGATTTTTGTAACGGTCTCCTTTCTATCCACTTTTCATGACTATCCACTTTTCATGAACTGAAGCTAAACATTTTATGGTTGCATTCTAATATCTTGTAGTACTTTGAAAACCCTATTCATCAATATATAATAGGTCTTGATCTGATTTAAAATGAGGGAGTTGCGAGCGTTTTATTGAAAAAAATTATTTTTTGACCCGCTGAGGGTAAAATGGACAATTTTTTTATGTATAAATCATTTTCGGTCCAAACTACTTGGGTTAGAAAGTAGATAGGACAAGCTTTTTAACAATTCAAATCACTCGCAAATCGAATTTCTGAAGTGTCCAAGACAAACATGCAAAGTTGGACCTTTTAACCAGCGTTTGTGCGCCCAGGCGCATTTTGATGCTACCGAGGCGCATTCCATTGCGCCCCAGGCGTATCCATAAAATTTTTCGACAAGCAAACTTTTGTGGGCTTGGCACGGACATACCCGAAATCTGAATTGCGTGTGGTTTGGACTGTTGAAAACTTTGTTAAATCTACTTTCTAATTGAAGTAGTTATGATAAAAAAAAAATCATTTCTACATTAAAAGAAATTACCATATTATAC
The DNA here is from genome assembly GCA_019656835.1 of Rhododendron ovatum. Classification (NCBI taxonomy): domain Eukaryota; kingdom Viridiplantae; phylum Streptophyta; class Magnoliopsida; order Ericales; family Ericaceae; genus Rhododendron; species Rhododendron ovatum. The sequence goes on from CM033798.1 coordinate 46,463,214, forward strand.
TTAGAGGGTCAGGAAAAAAAATTTCCGGAAAAGGCTCGTATCCCCCTCATTTTAAATTTGATCAAGACCAATTGTATGTTGACAAATAAGGAGTAGGATTTTCAAAGTACCAAAAGATGAAAACCAACAACGAAATTAGTGAAGTTCCATTTATGAAAATTTGGTCGAAAGCGAACCGGTTCGAAGATCATCGGAGCCACTAAGGTAATTTGCGGGGCTTCTACACATTCTTAGTTCCATTCGGCAATAACATTCATAGTTCTAGGAGGTCATAGGGCTTTTTATATATGCCACCAATTTTATTTTTCGCGGTTAGTAGTAATTCTCTGTGGCATTACTCTTGGCCGTATAGAATTACACCTGGCCACGAAGAATTACTCTTAGCCGTAAAGAATCATTCTTGGCAGGTGAATAATCACTCTTGGCTGCCAAGAATTACACTTGGCCACGATGAAGTACATTACTTATGGCCAGGAGTAATTCTTCGCTGCCAAGTGGAATTGTTAGCGGCCAAGAGTAATTCTTCGGGGCCAGAAGTAATTCTTTGCGGCCAGGAATAATTCTTTGCAGCCAAATTTAATTCTTAGCAGCCAAGAGTAATTCTTCGCGGCCAAGTGTAATTATTCGCGGCCAAGACTAATTTTTTGCGGCCATGAGTAATTCTTGGCGGCAAAGAGTAATTCCTCGCGGCTAGAAGTAATTCTCTGCGGCCAAGGATAATTCCTCGCAGCCAAGGGTAATTCCTTGCATTCTAATATCTCGTAGTACTTTAAAAACCCTATTTATCAATACATAATAGGTCTTGATCTAATTTAAAATGAGGGAGTTGTAGGCGTTTTACTAAAATGAATTATTTTTTAACCCACTAAAGGTAAAATGGTCAAATATTTTTACGTATAAATCATTTTCGATTCAAACCAAAAGCAAATCGGATTTTTCGGAGTGTCTGTGACACACATGCAAAGTTGGACCTTAGATGCATCATTTTGATGCTCCTCAGGTGCACTCTTTTGCCCCCCGGGCACATGCTTAAAATTTTATGACAAAGCGAAATTTTGCGGACTTGGCACGAACACATCCAAAATTTGATTTGTGCGTAGTTTGGACCGTTGAAAAGTTTGTAAAATCTACTTTCTAACTGAAGTAGTTTTGATAAAAACTCATCTGTACATGAAATAAAATTACCATTTTACCCTTTGTGGGTCGGGAAAAGGCTCGTATACCACTCATTTTAAATTAGATCAAGACCAATTGTATATTGACAAATTAGATTTTCAAAGTACTAAAAGACAATTAAAACCAACAACGAAATTAGTGAAGTTTCATTTATGAAAATTTGGTTGAAAGCGGACCTGTTCAAAGATCATCGGCACCACTAAGGCCATTTGCGGGGCTTCTAATCATTCTTAATTGAGTTCCATTCGACAATAACATTCATAGTTCAAGGAGGTCATAGATTTTTATAGACGCCACCTATGTAATTTTTTTGCGGTCAAAAGTAATTCTTCGCCGCCAGGAGTAATTCTTTGCGGTATTACTCTTGGCCGCAAAGAACTAGTCTTAGCAGCAAGGAATTACACTTGGCCACCAATAATTACTCATGGCCGCTAATAATTACACTTGGTCTCAAAGAATTACACTTGGCCGCCAAAAATTACTCTTAGCAACAAGTATTAGTCGCGGCCAGAAGTAATTATTAGCGGCCAAGAGTAATTCTTGGCGTCCAAGAGTAATTCTTACCGGCCAAGTGTAATTCCTCGTAGCCAAGTGTAATTCTCGGCGTCCAAGAGTAATCCTCACGGCCAAGAGTAATTCTCTGCAGCTAAGAGTAATTTTCTGATGCCAGGAATTATTCACTGTAATCAAGATTATTTCTTTGTGGCCCTAAGTAATTCTTTACGGCCAGAGGAATAATTTTTTGAGGCCCGAAATAATTTTTAGCGGCCTGGACGATTGGAGAAACAGAGTGAGAAATCTTGGAACTGGGGTTCTAAAAAAACTTAAGGCCAACTTCTTACCAGTTAAAGGAGGAAGAAACTAACAGGTTTAACGATTTTTCGGGTATAACTAAATTTCGTACAAACTTTGCCACGAAGATTACTTGTGATAAAATACGACACAAGATTTAGGTAGTCGATGGCGAGGTCACCACTTCATTTTCTTGTTTGAGATCGCACACCATCAACATGCCCCTAACAGAACACCTAATATGGTGTATACCTTATTGGCTCGGATGATTTTCATAACGGTCTGTTTTCCACCCACTTTTCATGAACTAAAGCTAAACATTTATATGTTTGCCTTATAATACCTTGGAGTACTTTCAATACTCTATTTATCAATATATAATAGGTCTTGCCTGATTTAAAATGAGGGAGTTGCGATTGTTTTCCCGAAAGGAATTATTTTTTGACCCATTGAAGGAAAATGGTCAATTTTTTTTTATGCATAAATCATTTTCTGTCCAAATTACTTAGGTTAGAAAGTAGATTGGACAAGGTTTTTAATGGTCCAAACCACGCGTAAATCTGATTTTCAGAGTGTCCGAGACAAACGCGCAAAGTAGGACCTTTCAACCAGTTTTTGTGCGCCCAGGCGCATTTGGGTGATCCCCGGGCGCACTCCATTGCGCTCCGGGCGCATCCTTAAAATTTTATGACAAACAAACTTTTGTAGGCTTGGCAAGGACACACCCGAAATTCGATTTGGGCGTGGTTTGGACCTTTTAAAAGCTTGTCCAATCTACTTTCTAACTGAAGTAGTTTTGATTAAAAAATCACTTGTAAATCAAATGAAATTACCATTTTACCCTTAGTGGGTTGGGAAAAAAAATTATTTTGAGAAAAGGCTCGTATTCCTCTCATTTTAAATTGGATCGTATTCCTCTCATTTTAAATTGGATCAAGACTAATTGTATATTGACAAATAGAATTTTTGAAGTACTAAAAGACGATGAAAACCCACAGCAAAATTAGTGAAGTTTCATTTATGAAAATTTGGTTGAAAGCAAACTGGTTCAAAGATCATCGAAGCCACTAAAGTCATTTGTGGGGCTTCTACACATTCTAAGTTCCATTTGGCAATAACATTCATAGTTCTAGGAGGTCATAGGGCTTTTTATATATGCCACCCATGTAACTTTTTGCTGCGAGGAGTAATTCTTCGCAGCATTACTCTTGGCCGCAGAGAATTACTCTTAGCCAGCCGCAGAGAATTACTCTTGGCCGCGTGGAATTACTATTGGCCGTAGAGAATTACTATTGGCCGCGAGGAATTACTCTTGGCCGTAGAGAATTACTATTGGCCACGAAGAACGCCCCAAATCCGATTTGCGCGTGGTTTGGACCATTGAAAAGCTTGTTAAATCTACTTTCTAACCAAACTAGTTTTGATCCAAAATCATGTGAAATTTACCATTTTACCCTTAGTGAGTTGAAAAAAATTATTTCGGCAAAAGGCTCATATCCACCTCATTTTAAATCGGATGAAGACCAAAATCATTCTTACATCAAAGGAAATACATCAAAGGAAATGGCCATTTTACCTTTAGTGGGTCGAAAATAAATTATTTCGGTAAAAAGCTCATATCCCCCTCATTTTAAATCGTAGCAAGACCAATTGTATGTTGACAAATCGTATATCATTTTCATATGAGATAAATTGGATAAAGATCAATTGTATATTGACAAATAGGATTTTAAATGTACTATAAGAGGATGAAAACCAACAACCAAATTATTGAAGTTTCATTTATGAAAATTGAGCTGAAAACATACCGGTTTAAAGACCATCGGAGCCACTAAGATCATTCGCGAGGCTTCTACGCATTCTAAGTTCCATTCCGCAATAACATTCATAGTTCTAGGTGGGCACAGGGCTTTTTATATACGCCACAGAGAATTACATTGATAGTTCTTTGCAGAATTACTCCTGACCATAGAGAATTGCACTTGACCACGAAAAATTACTCATGGCCATGAAAAATTAGTCTTGGCCGCGAGAAATTACTCTTGGATACAGAGAATTGCTCATGGCTGCAAAAAATTAATTTTGGCCACGAGGAATTACTCTTGACCTCAAAGAATTAATCATGGCCGCGAAGAATTACTTGCGGCTAGGAGTAATTATTGGCGGCCAAGGGTAATTTCTAGTGACCATGAGTAATTTTTTGTAGCTAAGAGTAATTCCTCACAAGAAGAGGACCGGAGAAACAGAGTGAGAAATCTTAGAACTGGGGTTAACAAACATAAGGCCAACTTCTTGTTGTGCACACTGTGGCACTACAAAATCTTATATATAGGTCTTAATAGAGAAAGGAGGAAGAAACTACTAATGCTAAAATACTACACAAGATTTACGTAGTCAATGGCGAGGTCAAAACTTCATTTTCTTGTTTGCTATCGCACACCATGAACATGCCCCTAACGGAACTCCAAATACAGTGTATACCTTACAGGCTTGGGAGATTTTTGTAACGGTCTTATTCTATCCACTTTTCAGGAACTAAAGTTAAACATTTTTATGGTTGTATTCTAATATCTTGTAGTACTTTGTAACCCCTATTTATCATCATATAACTGTTCTTGATCTGATTTAAAATGAGTGAGTTGCGAGCGTTTTACCAAATGAATTAATTTTTGACGCACTAAGGGTAAAATGATCAAATCTTTTTATGTATAAATCATTTTTGGTCCTAACTACTTGGGTTAGAAAGTAGATTAGACAAGCTTTTTAACGGTTCAAACCACGCGTAAATCAGATTTCCTGAATGTCCGTGAGAAACGTGCAAAGTTGGACCTTTTTAGTAGTTTTTTTGCGCCCAGGCGCACTGCGTTGCGCTCCGGGCGCATCCTTAAAATTCTATGACAAGCAAACTTTTGTGGGCTTGGCACGGAAACACCCGAAATCCAAATTGCGTGTGGTTTGGACAGCTGAAAACCTTGGTAAATCTACTTTCTAGTTGAAGTAGTTCTGATAAAAAATCATTTGTACGTCAAATGAAATTAACATTTTAACTTCAGTGGGTCGGAAAAAAAAATATTTCGGGAAAAGGCTTGTATCCCCCTCATTTTAAATTGGATCAAGACCAATTGTATATTGACAAATAGGATTTTCAAAGTACTAAACGACGATGAAAACCAATAGAGAAATTAGTGAAGTTTCATTTATGAAAGTTTGGTTGAAAGCGGACCCGTTCAAAGATCATTAGCGCCACTAAGGTCATTTGCGGGCCTTCTAAACATTCTTAATTAAGTTCCATTCAACAATAACATTCATAGTTTAAGGTCATAGATTTTTATATACGCCACCCATGTCATTTTTTTGCAGCCAAAAGTAATTCTTCGCCACTAGGAATAATTCTTAATTTGACGCCACACATGTAATTTTTTTGCGGCCAAAAGCAATTCTTCGCCACTAGGTGTAATTCTTTGTGGCATTACTCTTGCCGGAAGGAATTACTCTTAGCCGCAAGGAACTACTCTTAGCTGCAGAGATTTAGTCTTAGCCGCAAGGAATTACACTTGATCGCGAATAATTACTCATGGCCTCTAATAATTACACTTGGCCTCAAAGAATTACACTTGGCCACCAAAATATACTCTTGGAAACAAGTATTAGTCGCGACCAGAAGTAATTATCAATGGCCAAGTGTAATTATTAGCGGCCAAGTGTAATTATTAGCGGCCAAGAGTAATTCTTACAGGCCAAGAAGTGTAATTCTTAGCATCCAAGAGTACTTCCACGTGGCTCACGCACACCATTGTGTCCAAGGCACATACTCAGAGTTCAAAAACCGACCAAACTTTGCAGTCTTGCCACGGACACTCCCGAATTCCGATTTACACGTGGTTTGAGCCGTTGAAAAGCTTATCTAACCTACTTTCCAACCAAATTAGTTTCAATCCGAAGTTATAAATTCATCAAAAGATATGACAATTTTGCACTCAACAGGTCGAAAAATAATTTAGTTTTGAAAAAAATCCTTGAATCACTCTACTTTAAACCGAATGGAAACCTATTTTATATCGTTAAAGAAGGTATTTAAAATACTAAAAAATGGTGGGATCTAACCATAAAGATAATAGATTTTGGTTTATGAAAAGTTAGTCAAAAGTAAACCAATTCAAGGACCGCCGAGCCACTAAGGCTAAAACATGTTTTCGCGCCCTTCCAGTCTTTCTATTTTTTGTTCGGTACTCGAAATCCTAGTTATATGGTATTCTTTAATTTCTTAAGAGTTTGAGAGATTTCATAGCGCTTTCCATGCTTTATCAAAGCACATAAAACTTGTTAATCATCGGGATTTGCCTGACGAGATTTATACATTTACGATGCCAAATTTTGGTGTCCATGCCCCAAAAAAATTTTCGTGCCCTTGACTATATTTTATTTTTTATATGATTGGATTCCACAGTATTCTACTACTTTGAAAATCCTCTCTATCGATATATCATAGCTCTTTATCCAATTTCAATTGAGGAAGATGCAAGCTTTTTACCAAAATAATTTACTTTTCGACTCATTAAGGGTAATTAGGTCATATCTTTTGATATGCACACATTTTAGATTCCAATGACTTGGGTTAGAAAGAAGACTCAACAAGCTTTTAAACGGTTCGAACCATGCGAAAATCCAAATTCGGGAGTGTTTAAAACCAAATCGCAACGTTTGAGCAATTGTGGTGTGTTAGTGCGCCCCAGGCGCAATTTCATGCGCCCCAGACGCACACCATTGCGCCCCAGGCGCATACTCAAAGTACAAAAACCGACCAAACTTTGCGGTTTTGCCACGGACACTCCTGAACTCCGATTTAGACTTGGTTTGAACCATTGAAAAACTTATCTAACCTACTCTCTAGCCAAATTAGTCTCCAAAGTCATATATCTATGCGCTCGAAATCTGAATTGCGTGTAGTTTGGACAGCTGAAAACCTTGTTAAATCTACTTTCTAGTTGAAGTAGTTCTGATAAAAAATCATTTGTACGTCAAATGAAATTAACATTTTAACTTCAGTGGGTCGGGAAAAAAAATATTTCGGGAAAAGGCTCGTATCCCCCTCATTTTAAATTGGATCAAGACCAATTGTATATTGACAAATAGGATTTTCAAAGTACGATGAAAACCAAAAGAGAAATTAGTGAAGTTTCATTTATGAAAGTTTGGTTGAAAGCGGACCAGTTTAAAGATCATTAGCGCTACTAAGGTGATTTGCGGGGCTTCTAAACATTCTTAATTAAGTTCCATTCGGCAATAACATTCATAGTTTAAGGTCATAGATTTTTATATACGCCGCTCTTGTCATTTTTTTGCAGCCAAAAGTAATTCTTCGCCACTTGGAATAATTCTTTGGCGCCACACATGTAATTTTTTTGCGGCCAAAAGCAATTCTTCGCCACTAGGTGTAATTCTTTGCGGCATTACTCTTGGCCGGAAGGAATTACTCTTAGCCGCAAGGAATTACTCTTAGCTGCAGAGATTTAGTCTTAGCCGCAAGGAATTACACATGGCCGCGAATAATTACTCATGGCCTCTAATAATTACACTTGGCCTCAAAGAATTACACTTGGCCACCAAAATATACTCTTGGAAACAAGTATTAGTCGCGGCCAGAAGTAATTATCAGTGGCCAAGTGTAATTATTAGCGGCCAAGAGTAATTCTTACAGGCCAAGTGTAATTCCTCGTGGCCAAGTGTAATTATTAGCAGCCAAGAGTACCTATTACTGGCCAAGTGTAATTCTTAGCGTCCAAGAGTACTTCCACAGGGCTCACGCACACCATTGTGCCCAAGGCGCATAATCAGAGTTCAAAAACCGACCAAACTTTGCGGTCTTGCCACAGACACTCTCGAACTCCGATTTACACGTGGTTTGAGCCATTGAAAAGCTTATCTAACCTACTTTCCAACCAAATTAGTTTCACTCCGAAGTTATATATTCATCAACAGATATGGCAATTTTGCCCTCAACAGGTCGAAAAATAATTTATTTTTGAAAAAAATCCTTGAATCACTCTATTTTAAACCGAATGGAAACCTATTTTATATCGTTAAAGAAGGTATTCAAAATACTAAAAAATGGTGGGATATAACCATAAAGATAATGGATTTTGGTTGATGAAAAGTTAGTCAAAAGTAAACCAATTCAAAGACCGTCGAGCCACTAAGGCTAAAACATGTTTTCGCGCCCTTCTAGTCTTTCTATTTTTTGTTCGGTACTCGAAATCCTTGTTCTATGGTATTCTTTAATTTCTTAAGAGTTTGAGAGATTTCATAGCACTTTCCATGCTTCATCAAAGCACATAAAACTTTTTAATCATCGCGAATAGCCTGACGAGATTTATACATTTACGATGCCAAATTTTGGTGTCCGTGTCCCATTTTTTTTTTTTGTGTCCATGACTAAATTTTATTGTTTATATGATTGGATTCCACAATATTGTAATACTTTGAAAATCCTCTCTATCAATATATCATAGCTCTTCACCCAATTTCAAATGAGGAAGACGCAAGCTTTTTACCAAAATAATTTACTTTCCGACTCATTGAGGGTAATCAGGTCATATCTTTTGATATGCAAACATTTTAGATTCCAACTACTTGGGTTAGAAAGAAGACTCAACAACCTTTTAAACAATTTAAACCTTCCGAAGATCGAAATTTGGGAGTGTTTAAAACCAAACTGCAACGTTTGAGCAATTGTGGTGTGTTAGTGCGCCCCAGGCGCAATTCCATGCGCCCCAAACGCACACCATTGCGCCGGGGTGTATACTCAAAGTTCAAAAATAGACCAAACTTTGCAGTCTTGCCACGAACACTCCCAAACTCCGATTTACACATGGTTTAAACCGTTGAAAAGCTTATCAAACCTAATTTCCGACCAAATTTGTTTGACTCCGAAGTTATAAATTCATCAAAAGATATCGCAATTTTTACCTCAACAAGTCAAAAAATAATTTATTTTTGAAACAAATCCTTGAATCACTCTATTTTAAACCGAATGGAAACCTATTTTATATCATTAAAGAAGGTATTGAAAATACTAAAAAATGGTGGGATCTAACCACAAAGACGATAGATTTTGGTTTCTGAAACGTTAGTCAAAAGTAAACCAATTCAAAGACCGTCGAGCCACTAAGGCCAAAAAAAAATTTCGCGCCCTTCGAGTCTTTCTATTTTTTGTTCGGTACTCGCAATCCTAGTTCTATGGTATTCTTTAATTTCTTAAGAGTTTGAGAGATTTCATAGCGCTTTCCATCCTTCATCAAACAACATAAAACCTTCTAATCATCGCGATTAGCCTGACGAGATTTATACATTTACAATGCCAAATTTTGGTGTCCATGCCCCAAAACTTTTTTGTGTCCATGACTAAATTTTATTGTTTATATGATTGGATTCCACAATATTGAAATACTTTGACAATCCACCCTATCGATATATCATAGCTCTTTATCCAATTTCAAAAGAGGAAGATGCAAGCTTTTTACCAAACTGATTTACTTTTCGACTCATTGAGGATAATTAGATTATATCTTTTGATATACAAACATTTTAGATTCCAACTACTTGGGTTAGAAAGAAGACTCAAAAAGCTTTTAAATGGTTCAAAACTTGCGAAAATCGGAGTTCGGGAGTGCTTGAAACCAAACCGCAATGTTTCATCAATTGTGGTGAGTTAGTGCGCCCCAGGCGCAATTCCACGCATCCCAGACGCATACCATTGCACCCAAGGAGCATACTCAAAGTTCAAAAACCGACAAAACTTTGCGGTTTTCCCACGGACACTCCCGAACTCTGATTTACACTTGGTTTGAGCCGTTGAAAAGCTTATCTAACCTACTTTCCAACCAAATTAGTTTCACTCCGAAGTTGTATATTCATCAACAGATATGGCAATTTTGCCCTCAACAGGTCGAAAAATAATTTATTTTTGAAAAAAATCCTTGAATCACTCTATTTTAAACCAAATGGAAACCTATTTTATATCGTTAAAAGAAGGTATTCAAAATACTAAAAAATGGTTTGACATAACCATAAAGATATTGGATTTTGGTTTATGAAAAGTTAGTCAAAAGTAAACCAATTCAAAGACCGTCGAGCCACTAAGGTTAAAACATGTTTTCGCGCCCTTCCAATCTTGCTATTTTTTGTTCGGTACTCGAAATCCTTGTTCTATGGCATTCTTTAATTTATTAAGAGTTTTAGAGATTTCATAGTGCTTTCCATGCTTCATCAAACACAAAAAACTTGTTAATCATCGGGATTAGCCTAACGAGATTTATACATTTATGATGCCAAATTTTGGTGTCCATGCCCCAAAACTTTTTTTGTGTCCATGACTAAATTTTATTGTTTATATGATTGGATTCCACAATATTGAAATACTTTGAAAATCCACTCTATCGATATATCATAGCTCTTTATCCAATTTCAAAAAGAGGAAGATGCAAGCTTTTTACCAAAATGATTTACTTTTCGACTCATTGAGGATAATTAGATTATATCTTTTGATATACAAACATTTTAGATTCCAACTACTTGGGTTAGAAAGAAGACACAAAAAGCTTTTAAATGGTTCAAAACTTGCAAAAATCGGAGTTCGGGAGTGCTTGAAACCAAACTGCTATGTTTCATCAATTGTGGTGAGTTAGTGCGCCCCAGGTGCAATTCCACGCATCCCAGACGCATACCATTGCGCCCAAGGAGCATACTCAAAGTTCAAAAACCGACCAAACTTTGCGGTTTTCCCACGGACACTCCCGAACTCTGATTTACACTTGGTTTGAGCCGTTGAAAAGCTTGTCTAACCTACTTTCCAACCAAATTAGTTTAACTCCGAAGTTATATATTCATCAACAGATATGGCAATTTTGCCCTCAACAGGTCGAAAAATAATTTATTTTTGAAAAAAATCCTTGAATCACTCTATTTTAAACCGAATGGAAACCTATTTTATATCGTTAAAGAAGGTATTCAAAATACTAAAAAATTGTTCGACATAACCATAAAGATATTGGATTTTGGTTTATGAAAAGTTAGTCAAAAGTAAACCAATTCAAAGATCGTCGAGCCACTAAGGCTAAAACATGTTTTCGCGCCCTTCCAGTCTTTCTATTTTTTGTTCGGTTGTTGAAATCCTAGTCATATGGTATTCTTTAATTTCTTAAGAGTTTGAGAGATTTCATAGCGCTTTTCATACTTCATCAAAGCACATAAAACTTGTTAATCATCGTGATTCGCCTGACGAGATTTACACATTTATGATGCCAAATTTTGGTGTCTATGCCCCAATATTTTTTTCGTGCCCATGACTATATTTTATTGTTTATATGATTGGATTCCACAATATTCTAATACTTTGAAAATCCTCTCTATCGATATATCATAGCTCTTTATTCAATTTCAAAAGAGGAAGATGCAAGCTTTTTACCAAAATGATTTACTTTTCGACTCATTGAGGATAATTAGGTTATATCTTTTGATATACAAACATTTTAGATTCCAACTACTTGGGTTAGAAAGAAGACTCAAAAAGCTTTTAAATGGTTCAAAACTTTCGAAAATCAGTTTTCGGGAGTGCTTGAAACCAAACCGCAATGTTTCATCAATTGTGGTGTGTTAGTGCGCCCCAGGCGCAATTCCATGCGTCCCAGACGCATACACAAAGTTCAAAAACCGACCAAACGTTGCGATTTTCCCACGGACACTCCCAAACTCCGATTTGTACGTGGTTTGAGCCATTGAAAAGCTTATCTAACCTACTTTCCAACCAAATTAGTTTCACTCCGAAGTTTTATATTCATCAACAGATATGGCAATTTTGCCTTCAACAGGTCGAAAAATAATTTATTTTTGACAAAAATTCTTGAATCACTCTATTTTAAACCGAATAGAAACCTATTTTATATCGTTAAAGAAGGTATTCAAAATACTAAAAATGGCGGGTATAACCATAAAGATAATGGATTTTTGTTTATGAAAAGCTAGTCAAAAGTAAACCAATTCAAAGACCGTCGAGCCACTAAGGTTAAAACATGTTTTCGCGCCCTTCCAGTCTTTCTATTTTTTGTTCGGTACTCGAAATCCTTGTTCTATGGCATTCTTTAATTTATTAAGAGTTTTAGAGATTTCATAGTGCTTTCCATGCTTCATCAAACACAAAAAAACTTGTTAATCATCAGTATTCGCCTGACGAGATTTATACATTTATGATGCCAAATTTTGGTGTCCTTGCCCCAAAACTTTTTTTGTGTCCATGACTAAATTTTATTGTTTATATGATTGGATTCCACAATATTGAAATACTTTGAAAATCCACTCTATCGATATGTCATAGCTCTTTATCCAATTTCAAAAGAGGAAGATGCAAGCTTTTTACCAAAATGATTTACTTTTTGACTCATTGAGGATAATTAGGTTATATCTTTTGATATACAAACATTTTAGATTCCAACTACTTGGGTTAAAAAGAAGACTCAAAAAGCTCTTAAATGGTTCAAAACTTGCAAAAATCGGAGTTCGGGAGCGCTTGAAACCAAACCGCAATGTTTCATCAATTGCGTTGTGTTAGTGCCCCCAGGCGCAATTCCATGCATCTCAGACACATACCATTGCGCCCAAGGAGCATACTCAAAGTTCAAAAACCGACCAAACTTTGCGGTTTTCCCACGGACACTCCCGAACTCTGATTTACACGTGGTTTGAGCCGTTGAAAAGCTTATCTAACCTACTTTCCAACCAAATTAGTTTCACTCCGAAGTTATATATTTATCAACAGATATGGCAATTTTGCCCTCAACAGGTCGAAAAATAATTTATTTTTGAAAAAAAATCCTTGAATCATTCTATTTTAAACCTAATGCAAACCTATTTTATATCGTTAAAGAAGGTATTCAAAATACTAAAAAGTCGTGGGATATAACCATAAAGATAATTGATTTTGGTTTATGAAAAGTTAGTCAAAAGTAAACCAATTCAAAGACCGTCGAGCCACTAAGGCTAAAATATAATTCCACGCCCTTCCAGTCTTTCTATTTTTTGTTCGGTACTCGAAATCCTAGTTATATGGTTTTCTTTAATTTCTTAAGAGTTTGAGAGATTTCATAGCGCTTTCCATGCTTCATCAAAGCACATAAAACTTCTTAATCATCGGGATTCGCCTAACGAGATTTATACATTTGCGATGCCAAATTTTGGTGTCTATGCCCCAATATTGTTTTCGTGCCCATGACTATATTTTATTGTTTATATGATTGGATTCCACAATATTCTAATACTTTGAAAATCCTCTCTATCGATATATCATAGCTCTTTATCCAATTTCAAAAGAGTAAGATGCAAGCTTTTTACCAAAATTATTTACTTTTCGACTCATTGAGGATAATTAGGTTATATCTTTTGATATACAAACATTTTAGATTCCAACTACTTGGGTTAGAAAGAAGACTCAAAAAGCTTTTAAATGGTTCAAAACTTTCGAAAATCGGAGTTCGGGAGTGCTTGAAACCAAACCGCAATGTTTCATCAATTGTGGTATGTAAGTGCGCCCCAGGCGCAATTCCATGCGTCCCAGACGCATACCATTGCGCCCCAGGCGCATACTCAAAGTTCAGAAACCGACCAAACTTTGCGGTTTGGCCACGGACACTCCTGAACTCCGATTTACACGTGGTTTGAGCCGTTGAAAAGCTTATCTAACCTAGTTTTCAACCAAATTAGTTTCACTCCGAAGTTATATATTCATCAACAGATATGGCAATTTTGCCCTCAACAGGTCGAAAAATAATTTATTTTTGAAAAAAATCCTTGATTCACTCTATTTTAAACCGAATGGAAACCTATTTTATATCGTTAAAGAAGGTATTCAAAATACTAAAAAATGGTGGGATATAACCATAAAGATAATGGATTTTGGCTTATGAAAAGTTAGTCAAAAGTAAACCAATTCAAAGACCGTCGAGCCACTAAGGCTACAACATGTTTTCGCACCCTTCCAGTCTTTCTATTTTTTGTTCGGAACCCGAAATCCTTGTTCTATGGCATTCTTTAAATTCTTAAGAGTTTGAAAGATTTCATAGCACTTTCCATGCTTCATCAAAGCACAAAAAACTTGTTAATCATCGGGATTCGCCTGACGAGATTTATACTTTTATGATGCCAAATTTTGGTGTCCATGCATGCCCCAAAACTTTTTTTGTGTCCATGACTAAATTTTATTGTTTATATGATATGATTCCACAATATTGAAATACTTTGAAAATCCACTCTACCGATATGTCATAGCTCTTTATCCAATTTTAAAAGAGGAAGATGCAAGCTCTTTACCAAAATGATTTACATTTCGACTCATTGAGGATAATTAGGTTATATCTTTTGATATACAAACATTTTAGATTCCAACTACTTGGGTTAGAAAGAAGACTCAAAAAGCTTTTAAATAGTTCAAAACTTTCAAAAATCGGAGTTCAGGAGTGCTTGAAACCAAACCGCAATGTTTCATCAATTGTGGTGTGTTAGCAGGCGCAATTCCATGCGTCCCAGACGCATACTCAAAGTTCAAAAACCGACCAAACTTTGCGGTTTTCCCACGGACACTCCCGAACTCCGATTTACACGTGGTTTGAGTCGTTGAAAAGCTTATCTAACCTACTTTCCAACCAAATTAGTTTCACTCCGAAGTTTTGTATTCATCAACAGATATGGCAATTTTGCCCTCGACAGGTCGTAAAATAATTTATTTTTGAAAAAAATCCTTGAATCACTCTATTTTAAACCGAATGGAAACCTATTTTATATCGTTAAAGAAGGTATTCAATATACTAAAACATGGTGGGATATCACCATAAAGATAATTGATTTTGGTTTACGAAAAGTTAGTCAAAAGTAAACCAATTCAAAGACCGTCCAGCCACTGAGGCTAAAACATGTTTTCGCGCCCTTCCAGTCTTTCTATTTTTTGTTCAGTACTCAAAATCCTAGTTATATGGTATTCTTTAATTTCTTAGGAGTTTGAGAGATTTCATAGCGCTTTCCATGCTTCATCAAAGCACATAAAACTTCTTAATCATCGAGATTCGCCTGACGAGATTTATACATTTACGATGCCAAATTTTGGTGTCCTTGCCCCAATATACTTTTCGTGCCCATGACTATAGTTTATTGTTTATATGATTGGATTCCACAATATTCTAATACTTTGAAAATCCTCTCTATCGATATATCATAGCTCTTTATCCAATTTCAAAAGAGGAAGATGCAAGCTCTTTACCAAAATGATTTACTTTTCGACTCATTGAGAATAATTAGGTTATATCTTTTGATATACAAACATTTTAGATTCCAACTACTTGGGTTAGAAAGAAGACTCAAAAAGCTTTTAAATGGTCCTAAACTTTCGAAAATCGGAGTTCGGAAGTGCTTGAAACCAAACCGCAATGTTTCATCAATTGTGGTGTGTTAGTGCGCCCCAGGCGCAATTCCATGCGTCCCAGACGCATACCATTGCGCCCCAGGCTCATTCTCAAAGTTTAAAAACCGACCAAACTTTGCGGTTTTGCCACAGACACTCCCGAACTTCGATTTACACGTGGTTTGAGCCATTGAAAAGCTTATCTAACCTACTTTCCAACCAAATTAGTTTCACTCCGAAGTTATATATTCATCAACAGATATGGCAATTTTGCCCTCAACAGGTCGAAAAATAATTTATTTTTGAAAAAAATCCTTGGATCACTCTATTTTAAACCGAATGGAAACCTATTTTATATCGTTAAAGAAGGTTTTCAAAATACTAAAAAATGGTTGGACATAACCATAAAGATATTGGATTTTGGTTTATGAAAAGTTAGTCAAAAGTAAACCAATTCAAAGACCGTCGAGCCACTAAGGCTAAACCATGTTTTCGCGCCCTTCCAGTCTTTCTATTTTTTGTTAGGTACTCGAAATCCTAGTTATATGGTATTCTTTAATTTCTTAAGAGTTTGAGAGATTTCATAGCGCTTTCCATGCTTCATCAAAGCACATAAAACCTTTTAATCATCGCGATTAGCCTGACAAGATTTATACATTTACGATAAATTTTTGTGTCCAAATTTTATTGTTTATATGATTGGATTCCACAATATTGTAATACTTTGAAAATCCTCTCTATCTATATATCATAGCTCTTTATCCAATTTCAGACGTGGAAGAAGCAAGCTTTTAACCGAAATGATTTACTTTTCGACTCATTGAGGGTAATCAGGTCATATCTTTTGATATGCAACATTTAAGATTCCAACTACTTGGGTTAGAAAGAAGACTCAACAAGTTTTTAAACAGTTCAAACCTTACAAAAATAGAAGTTCGGGAGCATCCGGGACATAACCGCAAAGTTTGAGCAATTGTAGAGTGTTAGTGTGCCCCAGGCGCAATTCTATGCACCCTAGGCGAACGCCATTGCGCCCCGGGCGCATCCTCGAAGTTTCAAAACCGACCAAACTTTGTGGTCTTGCAACAAACACTCCCGAACTCCGATTTGCACCTGATTTAAACCGTTGAAAAGGTTGTCTAGACTAATTTGTAACCAAATTAGTTTGACTCAGATATTATATATTCATCAAAATATATGATATAGTTTCCCTCGATAGGTCAAAAAACAAGTTTTTTTGGAAAAAATCTTGAATCACCCTAACTTTAAACCGTACCAAAACCTATTTTATATTGTTAAAGAGGGTATTAAAATGTACTAAAATATGGTGGGGTCTAACCATATATAAAGAAAATAGATTTTGATGGGTAAAGTTGCACAACAAGTCAAACTTTATGGGTTTGTCCCAAAAACTCCTGAATTCTGTTTTATATGTCATTTCAAAATTTTCATTTTGGAACAATGTAAGGAGCACAATGTGTTCATCATTTGGCTGTCACTCAATTTGCCACATGTAAAATAGAATAACACTCTCATATGTCATTTCAAAATTTTCATTTTGGGAAAAAAAAAAAAAGGAAACACAAAACACATCTTATCATTTTGATGGTTAAAGCCTTTTTTAGCATACTTAATTAAATTTTAAACTCTATTTTAATATTCTTAATCAATTTGAATTTCATTTTTGTAAAAATAAATAAATAAATCATCTTAGTTCGGCCCCTCCCGAGTGGCTATCATGGCTCTGCCAATGCATGACACCCAATGAAAGTTTGACAAAATTCCATATTTTAATTGGTCCGAAACAAAAACTTTGAACACGAGAGCGTGGATGTCAGTGCCAACTTGTTACAACTATGCTAGCGATGGTATATATGATGTTCGATTTGATTAGTTGATTGCAATTGGGTTCCCTTGTTACGTTTGAATGCCAAATGCTAGGCTGCAAATTTTACACATTTTATGTTATGCGTGCATGACGGTTGACAAAGAGATCAATCACGAGGTAAGTAGTTCTTCGATCGGACCCCTTTGAAAGATCATCCTCCCCTGAAGTAAAACTCTCCTAATAATTTTATTCCCCTAACGAAATAGGAAGGAAAAGAAACAAGCTATCTAAACGATGAAGCAAATAAATCGGGGGAATGTGTCGTTGATACAATAGATGGACCACAAAGAAGATACAACAGATGGCATGGACAGCAAAGAAGATACAGAGAAGAGGGAGGAGGTGGCGAAATCAAAGCACTGATCAAAGAACTCTCAAATTTAGATCAGCATAGCCCTCCCTTGCTTTGTGCCCCTCGAAAAGGTCTTGAAACACTTCGACAAACTAGTTGTGCACTTCATTCACCTTCCAAAGAAGATCAAGAGGCAAATAAACAACCCATATAATATATCCCTTCACTAGCATTTGTGCCATATTGAATTAAAAAAAAAAACAGAAAGAAATTACCAAAAAAAACAAAGGCAAATACATAACTTCGAGTAAAAAGAATTGGTTGTAGCTGTCAAAGTAACATTTTGGCGGACGATTTGCTATATATATTTCTGTAGGCAACGTAAGGCACACATCACGTTGACATTCCTACTTGGAGGAGGGGGTGTTCAGTTTTGACATTTCCCTTCAAACAGGGAGCTAAACACCTCTCCCACATTAGAATTGCCCATAGAAATGCATCGATCTGAAGGCGTTAACTCGGACAGATAATCACTACGTAATGTAATACATACATATAGGAGGGTGTAATTAGCTTGAATACGTCTTTCATGGTGGGTTGTGGATTTTTCGTAACTTTAATTGGTCGAGTTGTCGACCAACCACCACATGCATTGGTTGATGTCCAGTGATCCTGTAGTGGTTCTGTAGTGGTTCTGCAACTACATATGGCCTCGCCTTCGGTCATTGAAGCAGATATTACCAAAGAAAACAATTGCTAGAGAAGAATGATTTCTAAAAATACTAAACTAGCATGAACACGTGTTATATATGATTGGGAATTGAAAGAAAAAAAATGAAATGAAAGATATCTCAACAACGTATTTTCTTACTACAATATATAAATAGAGATAGATAAATGGATTTGACAAAGAGCCCAATTTCACCACCAACTTACAGGGAGCCAGCTTACAAACCTTGCTTCAACTTTTGACAAGTCAATCGCACAATCCAAATTTAAGGAACATGGTTATCACTTTTATCCTCGTTTTTAGGTCCCGTTCCAGTTAGCCTTTTCCGCAGAGTTTTGAAAGTGTGATTACTATGCACAATAGGCTTGTCAATGGGCCGGATCCGATCCGGATCCGACATATCCGAATCCGATCCGAATCCGAAAACTTCTGATCCGATCCGAAAATCCGAATCCGATCCGAAAACTTATTTTACTTCAAAAATTTTAGCCAAAAAAAAAATATTCAAAAAAAATATTTTCCGAAAAAAATTTAAAAAAAATTAAAATAAAAATAAAACTTCTTAAACATTTTTTTTCAAAATTAAAATTTTACTTTTAAAAAAAAAATTTAAAAATAAAGTTCGGATTCGGATTAATAACGGATCCGATCCGGATCCGTATTTAAATTACCGGATTCAGATTATCGGATTTCAGATTGACATTATCGGATCCAGATCGGATCTTTCGGATCGGATCCGGTCCATTGACAGGCCTAATGCACAATGCTCTTGTGTTTTACATGCCTCTTGGCCATGAAGAATTACTTTTGGCTCCAAAGAATTACTCTTGGCTACAAAGTAATTCTTGGCCGGAATAATTACTTTTGGCTACGAAGAATAATTCTTGGCCGCATTGAATTGCATTTGGCCGCTTCGAATTGCTCTTGGCCGCATCGAATTACACTTCTCCGCTACGAATTACTCTTGGCCACATCGAATTGCACTTGGCCGCATCGAATTGCTCTTGGCTACATTGAATTGCACTTCTATATAGGTATGGGCACCACTACTTGATCTTCTGCCAACAAACAACTAAACTAACCTAATCCAAACTCTAAATTAGAGGGACATTTAAGGTTGAGGGCATCCAAGTCATTACAACAAGTGAGATAAGCTATAGATAAATTAGTTTTGGCTGCATCGAATTACACTTTGCCGCTACGAATTACTCTTGGCCGCATCGAATTGCACTTGGTCGCATCGAATTGCACTTGACCGCAAGGAATTACTTTTGGCCACGTCGAATTGCACTTGGCCACGTCGAATTGCTTTTGGCCGCTTTGAATAGAACTTGGCCGCGTGGAATTGGATTTGGCCATGCAATTTCATGCTGCCAAATGTAATTCAACGTGGCCACCTGCAATTCCAAGCAACCAAGTGCAATTCAACGTGGCCAAGAGCAATTTGATGTGGCTAAGTGCAATTCGATGTGGCCAAGTGCAATTCAACGCGTCCTAATGTAATTCGTAGCAGTCAAGGGAAATTCGATGCGGCCAAGAGTATATTCATTTTTCTCAAATAACCGAATACTTTTGTTTGTAAATAATACATATTTAATTCCATCCTTGATACACTGCTCCTTTTCTTTTTTTCTTCTTTTGACAAATTGCTTCCGCAAATACATTATTTTTTAAGTTTGAAAATTACCAATAATTACTTATTTTTTAAAGAAAACTTAGCAAAACGGGGCTAGTCTTAAGGTACTGACAATTGAATTGAATGAAAGTCAAATTTAATTAATTCAAACATGAC
Organism: Rhododendron ovatum; assembly: GCA_019656835.1. NCBI lineage: Eukaryota > Viridiplantae > Streptophyta > Magnoliopsida > Ericales > Ericaceae > Rhododendron > Rhododendron ovatum. Next base: position 46,483,325 of record CM033798.1, read on the forward strand.
TCGAAATGAGTTTCAAAACATGTTCAAACCTTAGGCTTGTTTATACGTTAAAAGACAGGTTTTTAATTAAGGAGAAGAAAAATAAGATGACACCCACTGCATGTGGAGTAGAGTGCAGTTAGTGTCTCCCTTATACTCCGACACACATGGGCAGGGTTCAATTCCTGCGGTAAGCATCTATCCCTCTCCTCAAGTAGATTAGGAATAATGAATGACAAAAAAAAAAAAAAAAAAACCCCTATTACGTCACAAGCATTTCTTCATAAACTTAATTTGCAGACGTCTCAACATTGCATAGCTATTTGTAGGAAATTTCAATGCATCTATTTCAAGTCCGAATCTAAGATATTACCGTGTGATATGGGCATTAAAGTAGATGTTTAACTCTCCCCAACAGACTACGGAGATTTGAAACTCAAGTATTGAGCAAAAAATTCCAAGCAGTTAACTTCACGCGCATGTATTATTATGGGAAAAAAAAAATATCCTTCTTTGTTCAAAGTGAATACTATCTATTTTCAATTTAAGAAAAGCCTACTAGGAGAAAGGAATGTGGGGATGGGGTTTGAACTCTCACCAAATCAAGTGTCCATTAGAGCATCTCCAATCCATCTCCATTTCCTCCAAAATAGAGGATGGATGTGACACATTGAGGGGAGATTTTGTAATTTATTCCATTTTTTCTTCACTTTTTGTACTTTTTGGGTGAATCTTTGAGGGACCCATCGTCCTTTTTAGAGTTTGGAGGAATTTTGTACTCCAAATTTACTTTTGGTTCTCCATTTTTAGAGGACCAAATTTACTTTTGGAGGACCAAACTCTAAAAAGGACGGTGGGTCTCTCAAAAATTCTCCCAAAAAGTACAAAAAGTGAAGAAAAAAGAGAATAAATTATAAAATCTCCCATCAATGTGTCACATCTATCCTCTATTTTGGGTGGATTGGAGATGCTCTTACCTGCTCTACCAACTAAGATGGGAGGCAACTTCACGTTTACCCTTTTTTCCTATTTCATTTTCCTCCACTTTTCAGTTTACCCCACAAGTTCAAAGGTCCAAACATAAGTTTGAAAATTCCATCTTTTGTGATGCATGTGGTATCTGGAGTATACGATTTTCCAAAGCTAAAATGGAATGGTACTACACGATTGTGGAAGACTCTAGAACACGGGAAACCCAACATATTTGGAAACATGTACGTTAATTCCTATCAAGACCACCTATTTCTTCTATTGTAGAGATTCATCATTTTCTTAAAAGCTGGATGTCCATGACAACTTGCGTGCAACCCGACTAATTATGGAGCCCTAAAGTTTAACGGTTAGACAAACCTCCAGTAACCCAAGGTTTGGAATGTCTAGTGTTTATGATATTAAAAATTCCGACTTCTTGGATGAAAGCCCTTTAGTTGCTTTCTGATTATGCCTACTTGACCAAAGGTTTTTGGTTTTGGGGATTTATCAGTGGAAGATTGTGATTTCTCCATCTAGATTTCCTTCCCATTCTGAATCACAAGATGAGGTGGCACACTAATGACGCCCTAAGTGGCTCCCTCAGAATAGAAAAGGAAGAATTGAAACTTTGAACCCCAGCTTCCATGAATGGTCGGCCAGGGTATAGGAGATCTATGGAAGCAAGGGTTCAAATTTACTAACACTCAGTGCTATTAGTAATTTTTGTTTATCTTTTGAGTGTAAGAAAACTTTCCTCAGCTTAACCACGCATTGGGGTGTCAATGTCATTTGCTTTATAACTCGGTATGCGGTCCAATGAGAAAATTGGGGAGATCGATCACACCGTCCACTACCAAGACACCAATGGCGGAGCCATTAAGGGGATGGCGGTGGCCACAACCCCTCGAGTGTTTTTTTTTTTTTAGTTTTGCATGTGAAGTTTTAAAAAAACAAAAAACAAAATAAATTAGTACTAATTTAAGAGAAAGGAGATGAAGTTGCTAGGGTTGGAACGCTCACCTAGTGTAAGGAGCATAATGTGTTCATCATTTGGCTGTCACTCAATTTGCCACAAGTGAAATGGAATAACATTCTCAAAGGTCATTTCAATTTTTTCATTTTGGAAAAATGTAAGGAGCATAATTTGATCATCATTTGGTTGTCACTCAATTTACCACATGTAAAATAGAATAACACTCTCATAGGTCATTTCAAAATTTTCATTTTGAAAAAAAAAAAAAAGAAACACAAAACACATCTTATCATTTTGATGGTTAACGCCTTTTTTTATCAAACTTAATTAAATTTTAAACTCTATTCGAATATACTTAATCAATCTGAATTCATTTTTGCCAAAAAAAAAAAAAATTCATCTTAGTTCGGCCCGCCCGAGTGGAGATCCTAGCTCCGCCACTGCAAGACACTCAATGAAAGTTTGACAAAATTCCATATTTTAATTGGTCCGAAACAAAAACTATGAACACGAGAGTGTTGGTGTCAATGCCAACTTGTTACAACTATGCCAGCGAAGGTATATATGATGTTTGATTTGATTAGTTGATTGCGATTAGGTTCACTTGTTACGTCTGGTTGCCAAATGCTAGGCTGCAAATTTTACACATTCTACATTATGCGTACGTGCCGGTTGACCAAGAGATCAATCACGAGGTAAGTAGCTCATCGATCAGACCCCTTTGAAAGATCATCCTCCCGCGAAGTAAAACTCTCCTAACAATTTTATTCCCCTAACGAAGTAGGAAGGAAAAGAAACAAGCTAGCTAAACGATGAAGCAAATAAATCGGGGGAATGTGTCAATGATACAACAGATGGATAACACAGAAGATACAACAGATTGCATGGACAATACAGGAGATACGGGGAAGGGGGAGTAGGCAGCGAAATCAAAGCACTGATCCAAATAACTCTCAAATTAAGATCAGCATAGCCAACCCTTGCTTTGTGCCTCACAAAAAGGTCTTGAAGCGATTTGACAAACTGGCTGTGAACTTCATTCACCTTCCAAAGAAGATCAAGAGGCAAATAAACAACCCATATAACATATCCCTTCACCACCATTAGTCCCATATTGAATAAAAAAAACAGAAAGGAATTACAAAAAAAAAAGAGGCAAATACAGAATTTCTAGTGAAGAGAATTGGTTTTAGCTATCAAAGTAACATTTTGTTGGATGATTTGCTATATATATTTCTATATGCAAAGTAAGGCACACATCATGTTGACATTCCTGCTTGGAGAGTAGGGGGTGTTCGGTTTTGATATTTTCCTTCAAACAGGAAGCTAAACACCTCTCCCACATTCGAATCGCCCATAGAAATATGTCAAACTGAAGGCGTCAAACTTGGACAAATAATCACTACGTAATGCAACACATACATCTACGAGGGTGTAATTAGCTTGAATACCTCTTCCATGGTGGGTTTTGGATTTTTCGTAACTTCAATTGGTCGACCAACCACCACATGCATTGGTTGTTGTACAGTAATCCTATAGTGGTTCTGCAATTACATATGGTCTCGGCTTCGGTCATTGAAGCAGATATTACCGAAGAAAACAATTGCTAGAGAAGGATTATTTCTAAAAACACTAAACTAGCATGAACGTGTGCTATATATGCATGGGAATTGAAAGAAAAAAAAATGAAATGAAAGATATCTCAACAACGTATTTTCTTACTGCAGTATGTAAATAGAGATAGATAAATGGATTTGACAGAGGGCCCAATCTCACCACCAACTTACGGGGAGCCAGCTTACACACCTTGCTTCACCTTTTGACAAGTCAATCGCACAATCCAAATTTGAGGAACATGGTTATCACTTTTATCCTTTTTTTTTAGGTCCCGTTCCAGTAAGCCTTCTCCGTAAAGTTTTGAAAGTGTGATTACTATACACAATGCTCTTGTGTTTTACATGCCCCTTGCCCACAAAGAATTACTTTTGGCCACAAAGAATTACTCTTGACCGCAAAGTAATTCTTGGCCGCATCGAATTGCACTTGATTGCTTCGAATTGCTCTTAGCCGCATCGGATTGCACTTAGCCGCATCGAATTGTTCTTGGCAGCATCAAATTGCTCTTGGCCGCATCGAATTGCACTGGGCACCGCTACTTGATCTTCTGCCAACAAACAACTAAAATAACCTAATCCAAACTCTCAATTAGAGGGAGATTTAAGGTTGAGAGCATCCAAGTCATTACAACAAATGAGATAAGCTATAGATAAATTAGTTTCGGCAGCATCAAATTCCACTTGGCCACTACCAATTACTCTTGGCCGCATCGAATTACTCTCTTGGCAGCATCAAATTGCTCTTGACCGCTATGAATTATTTTTGGCCACGTCGAATTACATTTGGCCACGTCAAATTGCATTTGGCCGCGTCGAATTTCTCTTGGCCGCTTTTAATTGCACTTGGCCGCCTTGAATTGCACTTGGCCATGCAATTCGATGCGGCCAAGTGCAATTAAACGCGTCCAATTGCAATTACAAGCGGCCAATGAAATTTGACGCGGTCAAGTGCAATTCCACGCGGCCAAGTGCAATTCGTAGCAGTCAAGTGCAATTCCACACGGCCAAGTGTAATTCAACGCGGCCAAGTGAAATTCCATGCGGCCAAGTGCAATTAGAGGCGGACATGAGTAATTCATAACATCCAAGTGCGATTCGATGCGGTCAAGACCAATTTGATGCAGCCAAGTGCAATTCAATGTGGACAAGTCTAATTCAACGCGGCACGTGATTTGATCTGTTATAAAGCTTGTTCAACGCACTTTCCAACCCAAGTAGTTTGGATAAAAAATTATTTATACATCAAAAGACATCATCATTTTGCTCTCAGTGGGTCAAAAAAACTACTCATTTTGTTAAAATACTCGCATCTCTCCCATTTTTGATAGGATCATGACCAATTATACAACAATAAATAAGGTTTTCAAATTATTAAATTATGACTAAAACAAAGAATGAAAATGATAAAGTTTAGTTTATGAAAAGTTGGTCAAAAGGAGGCCGATTCATAAATCACCGGAGCCAAAAGGCTAAAATACGTTTTCGCACCCATCTACGCATTCTAAGTTCCATTCAACATGCACATCCCTAATTATAAGTTATTCGTCAGTTCCACAAGAGTTTCTCAAAGTTTATAGGGCTTTTCCACACATCATCAAATCGTCAGAAATCGTTTCATCATAAGGATTCGCCCTAGGCGAGACATGTACATTTTCGAAGCCAAATTTGATCGTCTACGCCACCAACACTGTTGCTTGATCATTTTGAATACAATGCTACCACCTCTATCGAAATTTGAAAACCACCCTTTCATCCCTTCAGTACAGTTACAAGCACCTCGACCGCTATACGTTCACCACTGTATTTTTACTTCATCTCCACCCAATCAATTGACACACTATCACCACAACAACCTCTCAAGTACTACACCACCGTCGCTTCACCACCACTTCCACCTTTATTTCACCACCACCCAACACACTAAATAAGTTTAAAATGATTACAATATTAAAATCTACCGCCTTCAATCATTTTCGGTGACATGATAACCGCTAAACAAAGAATCCATGTAGACTATTTGACAATTGACAATTTTAAAAAGTTGAGTGGTGGTGCCACCACCAACATAAAAAAGATTGAGAAGTTCTTACTTTAAAGAAGTTCGAGAAATATAAAATTTTGTATTTTTAAGAATTTTTAAATTCAAACTCACAACCACCTCCACCATGATGGCCACCACAGTATTTTAGTGGGAAATGAAGTTTAAATCCTATTTTCAGTGTAGTGGAATGGGATGGATAATCGATTTCTGAGGCAAAATCCAACTTTACCGAATGAAAACTATATTTCAATGTTGAGCCCACCCTCATTCCACATTATACATTTGCTTGACAGTTAAAAGTTTTATGTATTAGTTGATTGCTCATCCAATGAGTTCCTGTGCCAAATAACCTCAATTGACTCCTTGTATCAGTTTCACTTTGTACATGAAGGTACATCAGTTGTCTTTCCATTTTTATCTTGCTTCACTCGGATGGTGCACCACTGAGTTATGAATGATTACTTACTTGATGTTACACCTCAATGCTATGGTATTTGTCTTAGTTTTAGCATGCCTTAGTTCTGCTGTTCGTTTCGGAGTGAGTGGAAAGCAATTCCAGGGAAGAATTCTGCAGGTGCCAGACTGCCAGTGAATGGCCGGCATACGTAACAAATAATTACGGAGGAGAACTAGAGGGTAGAAATTTCATGAAAGCTCAATGACTGCAATCAACAATTCCAAACCATTTTCTTCAAGATGCATCCACCTCTTTTCTTGAATGGGTTAACGTTTCACCAGCTAAGGTTAATTGAGTTGGTAATTGTATTCATTTTTCCAAGTACCATATAAAAAATAAAAAATAAACCTTCTTAGTTTATAAGTTGGCGTTGTCTCCCTTGCAAGCTTCGTGGTTTTTTTCTTGATAAGAAACACCAAAGCTTTATCCATCATCAAGCTCTCTTCTGTGAGAATCGACCACAGCCAAGGATCCACCACATAATCAACACAAGGCTCCTACCCTTTGCAGTTCGCATGTACAGAAATTTATTCAAACACTCCATATAACCCATAGAAGTACACCTTAAAGAAATGAAAAATGATAGCTTTGGTGATGAAGACAAGAATTGCCAAACACAAAATCGAAGCACCCACAACGAAGAGAATCGACCTAAATTAAATTGGGTAACGTGAAATGATGAAATCGATAGCCTAATATTAATCATGTATAATTCAGATAAAAATTGAGCTTTTGGGTACCTGAAATGTGAGGCCATAATCAATTCGCAGAGAATTGACGGTCGTTTGTGTCATTCAAAAAAAATTTACGATCGTTTCTGACTAAAGGTGTGGTGAGATACATGGAGAGAGAGAGAGAGACGACAACGACGACGACGACGATGACAATGACAACCTGTTAGAGATGATCTTCCTCACCTGGGCAGGTCAATATTTGGGTGGGGGAGACTGAAACGACGTCGACCGGTCTTTCTTGAGACCTCGCATCTTCAACACTTGAGGGGTCCACCAAACGATGTTGGTTGAATTTCACATAGACTTCGCATTTTCAACCTGCGAAGTCCTATGAAGCCTAAAAGTTTGTCAATTAATTGCTGACTATTTTTAGTTTATTTCTTGATCGAAAGTGTTCAAGTGATAGATCTTGTCAAGAAGATATAACTTGATAGATATCATGTTGTTGAGATGTCAATTGATACATAATCAGAGATGATTTTGGCATCTTTTTTTTTTTTTTTTCATGAAAATAGATATGGATGCACTTGATAAAAAACACCTCGCACCTGAATATGCGAGGTGCATTGAAACGGCGTTCAATTATTGAAAGCTCCCATTTTAGGAACTACGACGACTAATTGATAAATTGCAAACGCATTTCGAATTTATTTCTTGATCGATACTGTTCAAGTGTTGGTGCCTGTCAATTAGATAAATTTATTTGAGGATCATATTGATCGAATATGGATTGGTACATAATCGGGGACAATTTTGGTGATTTTATTTTTATGAAAATAAATTTAGCCACACTTGATCAAACCCACTTTATACAGTAAAATTACGGAAATCCACTCCGACGAGAGAGAGAGAGAGAGAGAGAATGCGGTGGTTGGTACTTGGTTCTTCAGCAGACGGAAGGAAGGAATTGATGAGATTGGTCTCGTAACTAACGGGTCTCTTCTAATCTTATGCTTTCATTATTCTTTCGCAAGATTATTGACATGGGAAAGCACTGCTCACTACTCCATTACTGGAATTTAGCAACAATTATGTAAATAATGGGATTTCATGGTCACTGGAATTCGTTGATGCATGGTGTTTTTGAAGAGGGGGAGGCTTTCTGCTCCTTTGCCTGTTTAAAATTGAGTTAATTAAGCTTGGTCAACTGCTTGTTTACCACTGTTTGACCTATTGTGGGCCCGCTTAGTGACATAGGATAGGACCCTTAGCCCTCACTCTCAATCCTTGCTCCATGCTCCCCTCTTGCAAATTTTTATAGTTTGGAATGTTTCTAAAGACTCTTTGACACAATCACGCACGTGCATTATGTGAATTTTGTTGTGAGCACCAGTATACTGAGTTACTGACAATTGGGAATTGATGAGAGTGGTCTCACTGCCATTGAGGATTGAAGTTTTGAATCTTATTTGCAGTTTAGTGGGATGTAATAGTCAATTTGGGTGACAAAAACTAATTTAATGTATGAAAACTACACTTCCACTTTGTGCTTTTGCTTTGTTAGCCAAAACTTCTGTGTATGGAATAAATTCCAGTTGATAGCCCATCCAATGAGTTAAATCTGTTAGTGAATGAAGGTCCCTCAGTTGTATTTCTATTCTATCTTTCTGAACTTGAATTGAGCCCCCAATAGTGTTTTTACTCAACCGCTATAAGTTCACCACTGTGTTTTTACTTCATATCCTTGGGGGGACATATTTGGAAGGATCCGTAAAGATGGGCAGGTCCTTGGGGGAACATCTTTGGAAGGATCCGTAAAGATGGGCAGGTCGTGGAAGAAGTTGCTTAGGACCCGTTTGTACCTTCACGATTGAATCATCACAAGGTTCGTACTCTTTATATTTGGTGGTTTTTATGTCTGCAATTGCTATTTAGCCAACCCTCTCTGAATTTGCATCAGAGTTCAGCAGGTGTATTAGTTCGTAAGAGACAAGTACAAACATGGTGATCCCTGAATAAGTTTGGGCTACTGTTTTGAACCTGGAAGAGGAAGTTGGTGCTGCTGTTTCGGGTTGCTGTTCCAGACTCGGGGGGTTGCTGCTGTTTCGGGTTGCTCTTCTGGTTTAGGTGTGCTACTGCTTTTTTATTTATGAATTATGAAACTTTTTTCGTTGTAATATCAGACTTGGAGGTATGGAATTTATTTTCAGACAGTTTCCATTGTTGTTTTTAGCTATTTAATGGGTTGATTGAGTCTATTTTTGAGAGTTGCTTTAACGGTTGATGATTCTCCGGGGACTAGTTAAGGATTTGAGTTTTAATGACATTAACTATGTTTATGGGTTGTTTTGTGTGCCAAATCTACCAACTGCTTTGCGATTTTATGTACTAACTTTGTTGTAAAGTATTTAGGTGCTCAACGAAGAATTGAAATTTGAATCAAATCCGTACTGGTACTGCGGTTTGA
>CM033798.1:46492603-46552540 GCA_019656835.1 Rhododendron ovatum
TTTTGGTCAAGTTGGGTTTGAATAAAGGTCAGGTTTTGGTTCTCAGCTTCTTAAAACCATTCAAAATGGTTCAGATTTCTTTTTTTTATATTATCAGATGTCCGGGCCAGTTTGAGCGCACCTCAAAAATTTAGTAACTTGAAGTTAATAGCTAGGCAAACCCTCCAATAACCCCAAGGTTTGGAATGTTTGACCTATATCAGATTCAAACATGCGACCTCATGGAGAACAATAAAAAATGGTTTGGAATCATATAACAAGATATCATGAATTACATATTTGAATGCTATTTTGCTTGGCCAAGAACTACTAAAACATTGATAAGAGGACTTCTATTGTTCTGGAGTCTTTTTACGCCATTACCAGAAGAAAAGAAGTAAGCCAAACAAAGGTAGTTTAGTTGAACTACAGTGAAAGATTTGGGAGCAGAAATATGGGTTGATGTCTCATCTGTTTGGAACTCAGGCCATTGAACTTCAAATTATAATCTTCCATATCAGGCTTGACTAAACAACACAACTCACTTTCTCTCAATCGAAACCAGAAACGAAAAACCGAAAAGAAAGAAAAGAATTCAACTCTGGACTACTCAGACAGGAAACATGACACTGTTTAGTCCTCAGCATACCAAACCAAACCGAGCCTTGCGTCCCAATCACTTAGGGTCGGCTACATGAATCCGTTTCCTCCTCAGCATACAGCAGAAAAACCAACCAATTCGCCGATGAACTTATTTCATCTAGACATGGCCAAATAGAGCCAAAAAGAACACCAAACACTATTTCTCCATATGAACAACAAACAAAAAACAAAAGAATGAAAAGGGAAATGACCACTACTATGTCACCACATGGGCCTTGGTGTCTGATTTTCCTCTTCCGCAACCAAAACAATGTCTTCCAGACTCAATGACACTCCACAAGAGAAGCTGAGACTCGGGTTCAATCTCGGCATGCCAAACATCTCTGCCTTATTGTTCAAAATCGGCGAAACCTTCCTCACAGAAGGCCTCACCAAGCTATCAGGATTCGCGCAGCTCAAGCCCAGAAGCAAAAGCTTCTACATTTACCCCTCCTCAAACTCCCCCTTTAGCCTCTCATCTGCCGCCTCTATCACCTTCCCTTCTGAATACAACCACCACACCCAATCAACTAAATTCACCGTCTTTTGGCAACAATTTTCTATATCAATCAGCCTCTTTCTGCATGCCACATTAAGAATCACAACTCTATAGCTGAAAACATCGGTTCTCTAAGTTGCTTTCCTATATTGAAGATACACTGGAGCCAAATACCCCGTGGTTCCGGCCATTACAGTCGACACAAGGCTCTCTTGTCATGATCCATCAACCTAGCTAATCCAAATTCACCAAGCCTCGGGTAGAAACTCGCATCTAGTATTATGTTGCTAGTCTTTATGCCTCTGTGAATCACAAGTGGCTCACATTCTTATGCAGGCCAACCCAACTGCAATATTGTACATTTGTACCTATGGGGGATTCCCCTCTTCAGATTCTTGGTACAGGAATTTATCAAGACTCCAATTGGGCCTAAGCTCATAAAAAAGTAGCAATTCTCCCTTCTAAGCAAACCAGCCTTGGAGCTGAACAAAGTTATTGTGCCTTGAGCAAGCAGTAATCGACAATCCCGCAATGAACCCTGTTTTTCCTGTTAATTTCATCACGTGATCAATATGATTTGTTAGGAACATATATTGTAAATTGTAATCACGGAATCGATACTACCAACACAACCAAATCAGCAATTAGCATGCATCATTGCATCTATCATCAATATATTGTAAAAAAAGATATTCAATATGATCAAAGTCCTGTCCCCTAAAAATAGGAAGATGTTTTTACGTTTGAAACTAGTAGTAGTCTCACTCTTACACTATTTCAATATAAAGCAGGGCTCTCGTTTACAATCCAGGAGAAAGAAAGAGACGACTTTCCATCAAACAAACATCATAAATAACTTTAGCAAATACCCAAGGCGGATCGTCTTCGGAAACACACACAAAAATTGCTTGCTTGTGGTCTCCTTGAATTCAGTGATGGTCGTTGAATTCAGTGATTGATAAGTACATTGCCTTATCAAGAACACAAGCACAACGGATTGCTGTTACTTCAACTTGTACAACAAAAGAAGCAAAAATGTTCCTCGCAAAACCAGTCACGAGCTTACCTTTCCAATCTCGAAACAATCACTGCTTTTGAGGCAGCCAAATCATCCTTTTTCATGGCTGCATCACAAGTAATTTTAAAACGCCCCCTATCGCCATTTCTCCTGATTAACAATCTCTCTTTGCTAACTAGAAACAGATGCGCAATCAGCCTCTGTTACAGAAAGGAAATCTAGCCTTGAAGAGGATGCCTTCTGGATAAACTGAAGAGGGTCTAAACTATTTTGTGGCTGAAATCGTTAGCAAAGACAGATTGGGTCGAGCCTTGAAGAGGATGCCTCCTGCATTGAACACTGCTGTTGCTTAACAGATTTGATCTTGAAGGAGTCCAGACCCCATATCCCTGCCCTTGATGAGACTAGACCAAGGCTAAACCCATGAAGCCCTGGCTCCTCTAGCTGCCTCCAAGAAGCCAGAGTTTGGGTAATTGTTCCTTTCATCATTCGAGCCCGGTATGCATTCGGGAATTTATGAGCCTCCACCCTTGTCGAGCAAGAAGAGCATTATCGAAAGCCGTGTGAAGTCTGTAAACCCCATTCCCCTACTTGATTTTGGCGAAGGCATAGCTTCCCAATTAAGCCAATGGATGCCCAAAGCCTCCAGATCCCCCTTCCACCAGAAATTGCTAATAATAGAGTTTAACTTATCTCAAAGATTTTGGTGGAGGGAAAAGCAGGCCATACAAAAAGGTCCAGTTATTAGATTTATGTGCAGAACTAATCGGGGCAGCATGCACCCCTAGAGACATCAAACAAGATATGCTCATTGTATTTTCACGAGACTTTGTTACGATGAATAATGGTTGAATACTGTTTTGCTTACCCTAAAGCTAACATCAATAGCAGGACTTACATTGTTCCGGAGTCTTTCTACACTATTACCAGAAGAACAAAGTAGTAGGCCAAAGAAAGGTAGTTTAGTTGAAGTATAGTGGAAGATTTGTGAGCAGACAAATAGTTCAATGTCTCATTATCTTTTAACTGAGGCCATTGTACTACAAATTACAATATTCCGTATATGGCTTAACTAAATGACACAACACGATTTCTCTCAATCAAACCAGAAACAAAATACAAAAAGAATGAAAAGTTCAACTCTGGACTACTCAAAACAGGAAACAGGAAACATGACATCAACTTTCTTCTTCCCCATGAGAATATTATCCTCAATATCCTAAGCAAACTAAGATTAGGATGCAATATAGAAGTACTGATGTCCATCTAAGCATATTTTCCACTCTGAACAAATAGAACACAGAAGAGAAGACAAAAAACAGGCCAAACTATAGTGGAAGACCCGGCCAATAGCTGTTTAGTCCTCAGCTTACAGCAGAAAACCAAACAGCTCAATATAATTTGCTTCTAACTCAGGTGGCCTATGAACTTATTTCATCTAGACATAGCTGGATAGAGCAAAAAAAAAAACATCCACCAAACACTAGTATTTCTCGCTATGAAAAACAAGCAAAAACAGAAGAATGAAAAGAATCGAACTCTACATTAGTGCCAAAAGAAAGCACGACCACTACTAACCAGAACTAATCAACAGAGAAATTTATTCATTCCAAGAGTAGAGCAAGACAAAGAAGGAACTTCACAGGAATCTGTGTTACCGGTTCTTTGCTAGGGACTCCCTGGCTGGCCTTTGCCAACATCTGCCCCAAATCAATAGACACTGGAACTGCAACAACATTTCCTACCTGTATGTACCTGTCATATTCATGAAGACAAAATATATCAGATACCAACAAGGAAAAACTGCAACAAGGAAATTTTTATCGTTGTAGACAACCTGCAACTATGGGTCAAATCAATTAAAGGAAAAGACAGAAAAAAAAATGGAGGCCAAACCAAAGACAAAGAATTCTTAATTACTAAAGGCTGACAAAGAACAATTAAGAACACAAGCATTCCAATCTCATTTCGCAATCATCCATCTTATCGGATAATTAATCATAAGCATAAGTTATTCTTACTAAATAAATATTCAAAGTTACAATTGCTAAATAAATAGGTTCCTATTCAATACCATCTTCAATTTTTTGTCTCATCCGAGACCTTTTCATTCCCTAGCAATTTCTGAATCAATTCAAGGAAAAACTACAAAAAGAAGGAAGGGATGCAAAGAATACCTTTCTTTGACACCCCCACATAGCCTGTACCAGTCGGGAAATCCTTGTAACCGAGCGTTTTCACACACGGTACACCCTATCTTGCATTGGATGAAGGAATCCAAAGAATTTGTATATTTAACCAAGTTAGTATTTTCGTCAAGATTTCAAAAGATTTTTGAAAGATAAAGGATGTGAAGGGCTAAAACTTGGCTGTGAGGTTCTGCTCTTGTTACTACAGTATGCACAAATTCATCCCACCACAAGCGACCAAACAGCCTACATTATTTAGCTGATATGTTACAAAACATGGAAAACCAAGCAACATAATATCCTCAGAATCTGTGAACACAAATACACATACTTCGTTGATGTCCCTTGGACAAATGATAGAGCATAATCCGGCACTTGTTTTCGTTCATTCAAGATTATCTTACAAGAATTATGACAAATGTAAAAATGAAAAAGAGATTTTGCAGCCAACAATGCAAAGCACTACCAGAGGTTTTCCAGAACTGACTGTCAGTCTTTCAATTGATGGACCCAATTCCGCCTTTGTTAGGGCCCACCCGAACACCAAGCAAGTCCCTATAGTTAGCTCCCTGTGAAAACACATCAAGAACAATAACCACAAATACATAACCATAGCTAATCTTTATGAAGCTTCTGAATTAACACAACAAAGGATGAAAGAGTAACATTTCTTTTTGGTGTAAGGCAATAATCATCCTTATTCGGTAGATAAGGTCTATGATCATACAACATATCCTTTTGCCATGCACTATTTTCACCATTCAAAGACAGAAATAGATCTGCATAGCACAAAATGAAAGAATACACTCTCAGTATAAAGAGAAAAGAGAGAGAGAACAAATAGTTGAGAAACTTGAACATGAAAAGAGGTTTCAAACAAAGCTCACAACAACATGAGAAGGAAAAGAATGTTGATCCAATGCTAACACAATTTCCAAATTGTGAGTTCAATTTTTTGCTACCATTTTCATGCATACATTCATAGTCACTCATACTTTTTATTCACTTTCTTGGACCAAAGAGTAATACCAATATGCAACACTCCACTCCATATAGTTTGGAATGAGTTATATGGTCATAATTCATTCAGCCTTCCATTCATTCATACTACAATATTCATTTTTACATGCTGTGTTTGCAAATGATCTTTTTATCTTGAGTAGTACTCATGAGAAAACCTTGCAGATTATTTTGCAGACTTTGAAGGATTTTCATGGGTTTCCTGGAATGCAGCCCAACTTGCTCAAGAGTGCAATCAATCTATTTTGCTGGTGTCCCTAGTACAACACAGCAAGAGTTGTCTCAGTCATTGGGCATTCTTGTGGGACAACTTACAATGCAGTATTTGGGGGTACCCATAATAAGTACTAGGCTAACTTCATCTGACTGTGCTGTCTTGAAAGAGAGGATTTTGGAGAAAATTCATAGTTGGACCCAGAAATTTCTTTCGTATGGAGGAAGGGCCCAACTAGTTCAATTAGTTCTCTTTAATATCCAGAGTTACTGGAGTGCTACCTTTATTTTGCCTCAGAAAATTATCAAGGAATTGAGAGTTTGCTTTGTGCTTTCTTATGGTTTGGTGGCACATTGGTGCTAAGGTTAGCTGGGGCAACCTTTGTGTCCCAAAGAATGAGAGAGGCTTGGGTTTTAGATCCATTAAAGAGTGGAACAAAGCTGTCAACATGAAGCATCTCTAGGCCCTCGGTCAAAAAGCTGATACGTTATGGGTTAAATGGGTCATGTTTATATCTTAAGAGGTCAGAGTTTGTGGGGGGTTCAGATTCCTTGTGAGGCTTCTTGGGAGATATGAAAATTGTTGAAGCTGAGGGATACTTGCCAAGAGTGGATTAGGTATGTCATTGGTAATGGCACACACTTTCTTATGAACAGATTATTGGCATCCTGTGGGGGCCTTATACAAGAGATTTGGAGAGAATGTGGTGGCTCATAGGGGAAGAGCATTACAGGCCAAGGTCTCATCTATCATTGATCAAGGTGTTTGGAAGTGGCCTAGACAGTGTAATAGGGCCATTATGGAAATTATGAGGCAAACTCCTGATGGGCTTCTGCCATCTCCATCTACTAGTGACAAGGTTATATGGGTCAGTTTCTTGGGCTGCACTATCAAACACTATCAAAGACACTTCATTCCTCCTATGTGCTCCAAATACACTATAGCAGTCCTATTCTTGTCCGAATAGTTCAACATATTAAAAACATTTTTGTCCTTGGTCATGGGTATAAGCCCTTTGTCCAAATCAAGGCCAGGCATCTTATAGTAAAAGGCCACAGTAGAATGGTATCCAAGGTCTTGGCCATAGCATCAAGCTCAAGCAAAGAAATATAGTCAGGCTCTAGCCCATGGACTGTGTCAATTTTACCCCAGTGTAAACCCTCATGGGCCTAAAACTAAATGTACCCCCATGGTGGACTTCCATTACATAATTAGGAGAGTCCTTGCAAGACCCTGCACAAAAGCCCAAGTACATCCATTTAACACAAAATCATACCCAAAACAGAACAAAAATGGTGGTCTACACCTCTAGAATTAATGCGTCCCAAAAAAACATGGGTACAGGCAAAACCCTTAGAAAAACTCTTTGTCCAAATCCGGGTAAAATGCACAAACCCAGATGAGTTTTGAGATATATATATATATATACACACACACACACATTTATATATCTTTACACAGAGTTATATGCATAAAGCCGTCAATGGGGCCCAAACCGCACCCTAGAGCTTCAACGGGAAAGGAAAAGCAGTGAAAGTGAACTAGGTCTTCCACTTTTTAAAAAAGTACTTTTTTAAAAAACGAATGTAATTCAAATTCAAATATAATAAAAATGAAAAAAAAATTTAATTTTTTTTGCACCGTTTAAAAGATCTTAATGAGATCTATCAAACAAAATCCATATTAGTAGAAAAATTATTTACGAAAACACATAATTTTTTAGCTTGAAATTGCCTTCTTTTTCAAAAAGTACTTTTTCCACAAAAGTGGAACATTTAAGATGGTAAATGCATACCTCTGCATTCTTCATTTCACTGTTGATGTTCCATATTCAGTCTTGATCGAGTAGATTCATGCAAACATTCCCTAGATTATGAAAATTTTGGTAAGAGAAAACGAGATTAGGGCTGATGTAATAAATTAGGCTTGGTGCAATGACATCCTTTCACGTTTTGGGGGAAAAAAAAAAAACGTGTAAAGGGGGTTGAAATACCAAGAATGCCCCCTTTTGACGGAGAGCCTAAACCGCGTTAGAGAGGAGGACCAATTTGACACAAATTTTAAACACTGGGGATAAAATTGGTTAAATTTTTACATTGGGGACCAAATCGGCACCTCGCTAATACTTTGAGGACCAAAAAGGTAAAAAAAAAAAGCCCTTCGTGAATGGAAATCATTTTAATTTTGATAAAAAATAAAGAATGATGCAAATTCAGATTGGGTGAACTGGATCACAAAGAACTGCACAAAATGTTATCAATATCATCAGGACTGCCACTTGAATGTTTGGTTTATTTTTTATTAGTACTGTGGAACATGTGGGTATGTAGAGGGACCAAAAAAATACAGGTGCTTTGACATGTATCTATCAATGTAGAATCCATTGTCCATAGTAACTTCCGAAATTGCAGAAGTTATCCATTATAAGGGTAATAGTACAATGGAAAATTGTGACAAAATTTGGTAACTTGGAAATTTTCAGGTTGCAGTAAGACAAAGAAGGAACATTGACAGAAGCGTGAATGGCAACCGAGGACAAGCTGGATTTGGAGGAGTGATTCGTGAAGAACAAGGTTTTTGGGTGAGGAGATTCTATTGGAAATTCAAGGATTGGACAAGTCTTGGAACGGATATGTGAGGTATTTTCAATGGTCCGTCTGAAGATCATAGAGGAATATAGTATGGATGGGTTGAACTGGAATTAGATTCAGAAGTTACAGGGTAGGAAAGAGAAAACAAGTAGCAGTAAAAAGCAATAAAAACTGTGTTACTCTTGGATAAATAAACTCTGTTTGCTGCCACTTCACTCGAATGAGGCCCAAGTGCGGGCAACAGTTATACATCATGAATCGCATAATTTACTCAGATACAAGAATTCCTATCAAATGCTTCTCCAAGCAGGTTTGGAGTGGACTGGAGATCCCCCTCAGTCCACGTAAAATGGAACGACCAAACCCAAAATCCAAAAATAGGAGAGAGAGAGAGAGAGAGAGAGAGAGAGAGAGAGAGAGAGAGAGAGAGAGAGAGAGAGAGAGAGTTCAGTAAACATTAGACAACAAAGTAACCAAAAGCCTTTGCGAAAGGGTTGTCCTAAATCTTGTCATGGAGTCTGACAACCAAGTCGTGGGCGTCGTCTAAAAGCTTCCAAACATCAAGATTTCCAGCCATGCTATTGCACTCCCTCATGATCTCATCCATGCTGCTGTAATTCTCTACGATCAGTTTCCTCCTTTGCAGCACGCATGCTGCTATCGCGTAAAGTAGAAGATCATCTGTAGGAGGAGCCCGTAGCCTCATCCTCCCCCAAGCAGATTTGGCAATCCCGGCCCTAATTGCAGCCTGATCAGCCCACATCACCTCCCATAGGCAAAGCGTCTGCTCAAAGTTTAACTCCCTCCTGAACAGAACCACCACCATTCTGTACACAAAAAAACAATCCTCTGCTTGAAGCTTTTCCAGGTGATTGTAAAGATGAGAATCCTTGCCCTTTATAATTTTAGAAACGATATTCAGTTGCCTACGAATTCCCACCTCGTCGAGGCGAAAATTATGCCTAGCTTTCCTCATGAAACCCACAAAGCACCAGAAGGCCTCGCAGTCCTCCTCCATCACGGCGATAATAGGGGAGAGTAGATCACTCATCCCTTGGCAGTATCCAATCTCAGAATCGTACAATGTGTAGGCTTCAAGGATGGCAATCAGGCGAGCCGCATGAAAGATCCTGCTAGGCTCCAGGTGGTCATAGTCTTTAAGTCCCACACTATCAGCCAGCCGCCGTGCCTCGGTCTCTAACACTGCAGCCTGAGATGGTGAGTAAATAACCCACTCAGCATTTGCCCTCACGGCGTCAAGACGGATGATCCGCTGCCACGTGGAAAAATCTTCAGCATTCTGGGACTTGGACCCACCTTCTGATTTGGAGGAACTGGACTTCTCGTGCTTGTCAAGATTATCTACTTCTGTTCCTTCTGGGGCAAGGAAAGGTTGTGTATTCTCAGTTTCTTCAGAGTCGTCAGAATTGGACGATTCACTCTCGGATTCAGAGGCATCTTCGCAAGTGATCCCACTCTCACCACCTTTTTCCGATACACCAGAGGTTTCAAGGGGAGGATTGCTTCTAGGGTTACCTGGATCCTCAGCTCCCTCGGTGGCAATGGAACTTCTGGGGCTAACTTCCTCTTCTTTGCACATAGGGTTACCCAGATCCTCGGCTCCCTCAGCAGAAATGGAACCTTTGGGGCTAACTTCCTCTTCTAAACCAGGAGATTCTGGACCTTGACTACAATCTCCGCTGTCCTCGCAGCAATTGTTTCCAGATGTTTCCTTCAAGTCCAAACTCTTGCCACTGTGTTTTAACAGCTGTCGGCACTGTTTCCGAAGGTTGTCGTATTCTTTTCTGTGATGTAAACAGACGAAATGATTTCGAAGTTCAAACAGAGAGAGAGAGAGAGAGAGAGACCACAAAAATGATGGAAGTACCTCTTTTCAACTCTAATAGAATCTCTCTCTTCCTTCGAACTGTTCAGATCATACCTGTAGGTAACAAACAAATCATCAACTCAAGGAAGGAGAAGTTTTCAGCACAATGCAAAAGTAGATGCTAAACATAGCAAATAAAGAGGTACCAAAATGAAAAAAGGTAAATGCGGTTACACAAGGGAAAAGATACAAAAGCAGTGATTAGTTCCTCTGATAGAGTCCATATGGCAACTCATTGCCGGTTGCAATGGTTATCTCTGCTTTTAACATGGAGTGTTCACTTTCCCATTTGGCCATTTCCATGTAGAAGCTCAAATAACTACAAAACTCTGAATAGAAAAAAATACAAATCTGAAAAAGCTCCCCAACAAAACTAAGTTAAATCAGTGGCACTCTGAGCATCAGGCTAAAGATTTTCCATCACGAACCCAAAGGAAAAGAAAGGCCCTGACAGGAAAGAGCAGTTGTGGGTCCTTAGAGCGTCTCCAACTCAATTCTTCACTGTGAAGACTCACAATAACTCAATAAGAATAGTAACCCAAAAAATGCATTTGGAGTATACCTCTAATCACACTCAAGATATACCTCTAATCACCACCATTCCTCATTTTTTTCCCTGCGCTTACTCCATATTAATTTTAAAATAGAACCTAATTTTATTGGCCATTAGTCTCATTTGTATTGGGAGTACCTTTCCAATAGTACTAAGTTCATAGAAATTGATAAAATGAGTTACCTTTTACATTATAAAAATAATTTGAGGAATGTTCTTCACATGCTGAATGATTCTGCACATATCGCGAATCAGAAGTGCTGCTTCATTTGAAGAACCATAATGAAACACAGTTGGAGAAGGAGAATACTTAAGAACACAGATATGAAGAACCAAAATCAAGATACGAAGATTGGGCAGAGATGCTCGGTACATGACAAAATGATGACTTCATCACATATCTATCAGGGGTAGCAATATGGACACTATATGTAGCCATGCCAAAGTATTGAGGTTAGTCATTTAGAAAGTAGAATTTCGCCATAGTGACCAGAATGAAGGGCATCATGGGGTGAAGGCAGGAGTAAGAATGCTGTCAATGAAGTTAAAGTTATGGAGTGAAAAATCTGTTCCATATGCACATGCCCATTCTCCTTGCCCAACAGTTACCAAGGAATTCTTTTGAGAATACTGCCATGGACACCATATTTGCATATATCACATTAAGTACCATATGATGTGGAACCTAATAGTAATACAATTGACCACATCATCTGATGGACCCACATAGCACATGGAGTATTTACTATTGTCATTTGAAAAACTTCAAAATGAAATATCGTACCATTTGTGCATATCAGTAAAATGAAATAAAGTGACACACTGGTGTAGCACACGGACAATACTCCCCACCAAGCAACGAAAGCATTATTATTGCAACACAATGTTGCAAAATCTTGCTTACGTTAATTACAACCAGATAAACTGATGAATGGGTTTATAGGGCTTGCAATGCCAGGGGGGAAAAAAAGGCAATTCTAATGCAGACAGAAGGCTACAGAGGTCCAATTTGACGGCTAACAGGATAAAGAAGTGCATAATAATGAAAACAAGAAAAAAGTATGGAAAAAAAATCAAGGTATTGAAGTTGGATCCACGTTGGCGACACACTTATGGCTGCAGTTCCATCACATAATTCCAACCATAGCTTCAAAAGTCAGAAAAAATCTTCAAACTTTTTCTTTGATAATTTAAGAGAATATGTGACTATATTTTACTTCTAAAATTTCATATTCCAAAAGGTTATATGTGTCTAAAATCAACGCTAAAGACTTTGACTTCCAAAAATCATCTAGACCATCAAAAATACAAGTAAAGCCTAGTACATTAACTGGACCGGCACTGCAACCTATGTTATGACCTTTACAAGCCTGTTTTCCAATAACGATGTTAGGCCAGTCAACTCCTAAAACGTAGCGGTGGATAATGAAACAAACCAACAACAAAACCACTATAGTAAGCCCTAGGAAAAGGACTCAACATAAAGAACAAACAGACCATGCATCCAAAGTCAGCCAAACCATGAGAAATTTTTAAATTCCATCACTTGGTTAAACTTGATAATTTGCAGTACATGAATCTCATCAAACTTAAAAAAGTAAAGCATGCCAACAAGCAACGATCTTATAAATATTTGAATGAATGGTGCTAAGATATCCAATTGGTTAGCATATAAATGGCTTGCATCTTATAGGATGAGACAAGAAACATAAATTTCAGAAGAGATAAATCTAGCAATGAACAAGGTATGTTTCCAGGTAAGCCTCTTCACTAAAGAATTTAATGAACATGAACGGTAAATTCCTTTCCACGTTCATACCACATGTTCAATATTAAGTATAGACTGTATAGTTGAATGAGCAAGATGAGATAAAAGTTAAAAAGGAAAAAGAAATAAACTACTTGGAGAGAACAATTAATGACAAATAAGCACAATTGCAGCTAACAAGGTCGACGCAAGACACCACAAGCCACTCATGCCAGCTACCAACTGTGTAATTTGAGGGTGCAAACTATAACTACAATGTATGTCTGGAGAACAGTCTGGAAGTTAGTGCAAGACATGTCAAATAAATCACTAAAATAGGCAAACATGAAATGAGATGCAAATGCTTACATTCCAAGAAGGAATGGCCAAACTTCTGCCCTTATACTTGGATCAACTCCCTACAATAAAGACACGAGGGGTGAATACAATAACATAAATGCTTTGGAAATAAATTATATTCAATTTAATCGAACTGCATATGAACAAATAATTATATAACATACCCCACTTCTAACTTTTTTCAAGAACTTGACTCCACCATCACAGAGTCTTCCATCTGAATCGAATAAGCTCTTCCATTGTTTTGGCAGAAGAGCATGTTTCCTTCTCCTCCGGGACCAAGGTGATTTCAGGCTACCCCTGCATATAATCACACGAAACTCATAATTTCCCCCAATTAGATGGATAAAAGTAGCACAAGCAAAACAAAAGAAAGCACGATAAGAAAGGATACAGTTCAGTAAAATGGCATGTGATCCGTTTGTTTCTGTAGAAAACTAAGATATCTATCTTAGTATGCATCACGAACTGCATTATGGCCTGATAAGTAGCACAAGTCACAAACTTCAAGTGGTCGCAAATCAACTGATCTACGACCAATTCAACAGGAAAGTTCTGAGTGATAAATGAAGACGCCATGGTAGTAATGCGCCATGCCCAACAAAAAGGGGAGGGATTAGATGAAATTACGAACATTGGGAAAATTCACTACTTCATTGCAAAAACATCAAGTTCCAATCTTTTGTTGCGTAATGACTAATAACTGTACAACAAACCCCTGATGACGCTATCAGGACCAGTCTCAAACAGAAACAGAGTTCTAGCCACAACACATCTTCCTCAAACCACCCTATCCTTGGACAAAACCTCTGATGCACGTGCCCTAGCCCAGGAAAGGAATGGAAATATGAATTGCAATCCCAATAGGATCTATATGTGTAGAAAGAATCTATACTAAGCAAAGAAAGTACACCTGACAATCTGTATGTGTAGAAAGAAAGTAGACCAGACAACCCCAAGTGGTTGGCCTGTTGTTCTAGACTTGAAACTTAGGGGTTTGCTCCCTCCAAAGATCTCAGGTTCGAAATGCTCACTCTTTTGGGACCAGTCCAAGCTTTACTCTAGCTTTAATTGGGCTCAGCTTTAATTAATTGGGCTCCCCACTCATTTGCGGTGGGATTGGGCCCCAAGGATTAGTCGAGGTGCGCGAAAGTTGGCCCGGATACATAAGTTATCGGAAGAAAAAAAAAGAAAAAAAGAAAAGGAAGTAGACCAGACAATCCTAGCACAGAAATGAACATAACCCAACAAGCAGGATCAATAACCAGAAAGATCAAGAGAGTGTGGGAGTACTCAGGGTGACAGCAATTCGAACCAAAATGAAAGAGAAACTAACGAGATCGAGATCTGAAGAGCAAAGAGAACCAAACAAAGCGACGAAAGACGAGAGAAAAAAAGAAAAGAAAAGAAAGTTAACTCACCGATCAGAGGAGAGTTGGGTAAGTTGTGAGGAAGCAACTACTAAGAGGACCGATCGCAAATGAATCCACGAAGATGCCGCCGACGAATTCGATGCGGACGACGACGACGGCGACGAGGAAGTGTTAATCCGCCGGAGAGCCCTCTTCAAGGGTTTCTGTTGAGTCAACATCTATGTGTAGGTCCTACTCCTGATCTATTTCTAGGGTTCAAATGGTGAATTCTACTTTCTATTTCATAGGCTTTTGAATGAAACGAAGATGGATATGTTAAGATCTAGTTGATTGATCGATTCGATTACCTACGAGAGTAGACGACAGTGGCGGCCAAGGCGAGGCCAGCCATGGCCGTCACGGCAACGGCTATTCCGACATTGGAAGGAGAGCCAGGAGACCAAAATCCTCCTCCGCCGCCGCCGCCAAAGATACCGCCGTTCCTCCCGCCGCCGCTGCTTCCACTGCCTGCCTCGACAAAGATGATCCCTCCTCTCCGACCATTACCGCCGGAGAAAAAGAACATCAAGGAGAGAGCGACCAATACAACAGGTGAAACTACTCTCACGGGGTTTGTCGTGGTCAATCGCAATCGACCCAACACCATCACCAACTGAAACCCACCCCCACCGACTGCTTTATTACTCTCTGGTATCACTTGTCTTTTCTCTCTCTTCTCTTTCTCTCTCTTGATCTTTATGTACGTGATAGAAAAAGTGGGAGCCCAAGATTTTAGGAGTAATATTTTTTTTTTTCTCTCGTTAGATGTCCAGCTTAATTCGCTTAATTCTACGGGGAGGGAAAGGATATGGTTAAGCGGCATAGGAGTGGGGCAAGTTCAAAAAGTATCAACCATCACACGAAATATTTATACTCTTCGTAGGAATCAAATTCTCACCTTTCACGAAATATTTACACTCTTTGCGAGAATCAAATCCTCACCTTTCACGTGGAGAGGTTAAAAAGTGTTGTTGGGCTACAAGCCCGTTAGCGGAGCCCACAAGATTACTCCCGTAGATTGGTGAATTTACTCTCCACACAATTAATCAAAATTCGATTCTTGATTCTTGAGGTAAAGCCACAAGAAAGTAGTACTAATTTTTTGTGAATTTCCTAATCTCGACGTGAATGATTTGTCTTTCACCGAAACAGCAAGGAAATTAATTGAAAAGCGCATAAACTGCCCTGTCGAAAAAGAAAAAGAGAAAAAGTGGGAGGGACCATCTTCAAGGTTGCCCAAGTGATCCAACCCTGCGGATCAAAAAAAAAAAAAAAGTGATCCAACCCTAGATTTAAGTATTCGTTTCATCTTAAAATTTTAAGTTCAATTATTTTATCAATAATTTTTGAAGCAATCTCACCCGAAAGTCTTAGATTTGATTCTATTGCTAATAACTTTTGTAAGCACCTTATCCTCCGCTAAAATTTCTGTGGAAGGAATTGGAAGAACTAAAACAAAGTGCGCACATGCATGCCTCGATAAAAACCAAAAAGGTGGGAGGGACGAATCTTTTGAGATGAGATTACTGGGATGCCGTGGCGCGGGGATGTGTGGTCTAGTTCTATTTGGGCCAAGTCTTTTCTGGTTAAGTCCATTTGCGAGGTTCAGTTTTCTTCAGACGAGATTGCTTGCTTAAAAGCCCATTTTACTACACATGGTTGGCACCGTTTGATTCGACCGACCAAAAACGGGAAAAAATTTAGTGATTGGTTGGTGAGAAAAATTTTGGCGCCGTTTGTTTCGTGGTGAAATGTTTTCCTGTAAAATACAATAATATCTCTTTCAATAAGTTTCATTTTGTTCAATTTTGTTGTGCCTTTGAAAGAGAGAGATTATTGGATGTTTCCGTCATGTAATACGTGAGACCTTCTTTTGCTCAAATTCAAATCCACATTGCCTTCAGGACTACTTTTACGATTATAGACACGTCTTTTTAAGTAAGATTATATTAGCATTAGTACTAATACATAATTGTAGGCACTCCGTGGTAATTGGGGCCAATGAAGATTAAGCATGTGTAACAAATAGAATATAGATGTGCGAACAGTAGAAGAAGACTTCTTCTTCTTCTTTTTCAATTTATTGTCAACAGTTTATTCCGTACCGTATTAGTATCTACCGTACATGTAGGGATTTTTTTTTTTTTTATATAAACATAGCGGTTGATCCTCGTAATGCTTTTAGTTTATTAGTATGACATATGATGCATTCTTTTTTTTTTTCGCCAAGAATAGAAAGAAAGAAAATGTCAGCGTTTTATGTCAATGTTAATTAATCAACAGACGTGAGCCAAATGAAAGAAAGAACAGAGAGGGGGAGAGAATGAAAGGTTAAAGCAGTGTGTGAATGTTGTTTCCAATAGAAGGTAACTCTCTCTCCAAGATTCATCGAAAAATATTTTGACTATTTGGTTCTGCATTCAAACCTAATATTTTTTTTCTTGTTGGATAGAATCCCACGAAAATTAATTCCAGTACCAAACAATATTTCTTTTCCAAAAAAAAATCATATTTACGTTATATTTTTGGGATGGCATACTTGACTGATATATGGGACATTCCAAGTCTATCATGTTATGTTAAGAACCAAGATTACAAGCAAATGCGGATAAAAGAAAAAAATATTACAATCAAATGAACCCAAGGGGGTTGTCTCAATTGGTTAAGACTTGGGGTTTGCTCCCCCAGGTCCCAATTTGAGTCTCCTTAATGGCTATCCCATGGGCTCCCATAACAAAATGTTCCATAGGCTGGTAGGATGCCGTAGAGATTTAGTTCAGTAGTGTGCGTAAATTGGTCCGGGAACACTTTGTATTATAAAAAGAAAGAAAGAAAGTTATAAGCAAATGCTGCATTCAAATTTGCGAGCACAATAATGGATGAGATGCAGTTTTCGATCTTCTGAAGATTTGTGAAAGATATGACCAAGGAACTATAAATTTGTCAGATGAATTAGTTGTTGGAAAAATTAAATCGACAATTTCTTGAATACAATTCCATTACAAAATATCAGAAATTGAACGTTACAGATTACTATTAAATTGAAAGCGATACAAATCTTGATATAGAAAAGCGAACGAAACACAATATAGAGTTGTGAATCGAAACTCGTGTGAAATTGTGTCCTTAAAACAGATTTACCGCTTACCAGAGGGTGTTGAGGCAATCGACGTCTGTCTCCCAAAATTGATCTAGCTCAGACCACTACCCATAGAACACCACAATAAGTAGCCTTGACAAATTGAATTAGAGTTTGCCTCTCGCTCACATAAAGAATGAACTCGAAAAAAGTAGTATGGAACTCGGAATTGATGTTTTGAGTCTGAGATGGGACTGCCCATTCTATAGCCATAAGAAAACCTTTTAAGCTGCTCCATAGGCTTGAATACGAGCCATGAAATTGTAACAATGAAAAAGGAAAAACCCTCTACCATGAATAAGGGAAATTGATGGGTCCGAGAAAGCCAAAAGCCTTAGAAGGCCAATGGTCACCCAATTCATTCACAATTTTCTAACAGTCCCCTGCATGAATGAAGTTGGCACAATATCTGACGTGGAGTACAAAGCAAATCCAGAGGGAGAGCACAACAGAGAATTCTTGCATATGATAGATAGTTTTCGGCCTTGAACTTTTCCTTGCGAAAGCCGATCGGATTTACTGGTTGTTGAGACAGTAGACTCCATACAGGAACTTCTCTCAATGCATCTACTTGTAAATGTTATAAGTTAATCAACATTTGATCAATTTGATTTTCTATTTTGGATATTATTTTTATTTAGAATCTCACGAACAATATAAATAATTGCCATGGTCTATAAGCCTCACATGAAAATCCCAAATTGAAGTTTGGTGAAGTAGAGAGGGGTAAAGTGTGAAGATGGAAGAGGAGCTACGCACCGCGTATGCGCGCGCACACAAGATCAATATTGGAATAACGCAAGGGGAAAAGGAACGCTGCTACAGTTACAGCAGCTGCTGTACAACAGTCCCGCATAGACCCCTTTTTGCACCCGTCTCGGGTCCCGCAAAGATGATCGGAGCCGCTCATTTTGTTCAAAATACTTTTTTTAGGGTTCCTCTAAAAAATCATCTCAATCTGATATCAAGAAGAGTGTTTACAAATGATCCAATTTTGTTTCAAAATTTAGGCTAAATTTGAAGCAAAGTTGGATGATTCGTAAATATCCTTCCCGATATCAGATTGAGGTAATTTTTTACAATGACCCTAAACAAAATATTTTGAACAAAATGAACGGCTCCGATCATATTTGCGGGACCCGAGACGGACACAAAAGAGATCTGTGCAGGATTGCTGTACAGCACTGTAGCATTTCTAGGGGAAAAGTGTTGTGGGGGAGCACTAGTAGGACTACTTGTATACTTTCCCAAATCTGGGGATGGGAGGGACCCACACCAACGCAACCCGCCACAAACCCACACGACTACTGGGAAGGCCAAAATTTTAGTGGAGAGGTGGTGAGAGTTGCGTGGCTTGCTTTGCTTTTGCTTTTTCTTGCTTGTTTCGCCGCTAGCAAGCTCGCAGCCATGCCCTCGCTTCACCATTCCTCGCCTTCAATCAAAACCTTATCCGATACCCAAATGACGATGGTGATCACTCACCATTTACCCATCTTCTCTACCTGTTTTGTGCTTTCTCTGCTATCAACCGCACTTTCTACCCACCTCTATTCTGGTAATTTCTTCATCTTGGGAAAGATTCTGGTAATGAAATTCGCTTTCCTTTCTTCTTTGTTTTTGGGTTTTTAGTTTTGGGTCCGATGAAATAAACATGTTTCCTTTTGCTTGGTATCTGCCTTTTTGTTTTTATAACTGGATGTCCGGGTCCGCTTGCGCTCGCCTCGCCTCGACTAATTTTGGACTGTGAAGTTAACGACCGGGTCCAGTGGCCCAAAGTTTGGAATGTTTGGCCTTCATCGATTCGAAATTGCTACCTCTTGGGAAAATTAGTTTGTATTTGTTTGCTATCAAATGCTTTATTCCTTTCATTTCAAGTCATTTTTTCTGAGCCAACGGCCAAAACAAATGGGATTAGCTTGAATATTGAAGGAGCTATAAGTGAATCTTGTTATAGCATCTCCAGTCCTTGCTTGGAATTTATGTGCCAAGACAAATTTGAGTAAAAGTTCCATTTCATATAAGTCACCTCAATGAGCAAACTTTAATTTAAGTGATATTGTCATGTGTCAACTTTTGAGGTGAGTAAATCATAGCAGTAAAGAATTTTCTAAACAAGGACAAGTGCCTTGTTTGGGTTGGATAACATTTGAGTAGGTGCAAGGCAGAAGAAAGAAAATAAGGAATAATATCTTTTGAGATGGTCAAATGATACCGGGTCTCACTGTCAAATATTGTTAAATTAAGTTGCAACAACTACCATTGCAGTTGTCTCTGTTCTAAAAATCAGTCTAGGCGACCGACTAGTTGGCTCTTAAGGGCTAGGCTGTGGGGTCCAACGGCTAGATAAAAATCGGCCTACGCGCCGACTAGTCGGCTATAGGCACTACTCTTCCGCCCGACTAGTGCCTAGAGACTTCTAGAACACTGACGGCCGTTGTAACAGACAATGCCGCAATCAGCACATCATCTTATAATTGTTCTATATTCTAAAAAGCTCTTTTATTTGATTAGGTGTTGAAGATACACAAGGCATCAGTAATGATTGGTTTCCAGAAATTTTAAGGGTTGAGGCAGTGGCAAGACTTACTGAGCTTGGAAAGGTACAAATCCATACTTCACTTTATCATATGCTTAAACTTCATCTTTTTTTTTCTTTTCTTTTTTTGTGAACTTCCAAAATTTGAACTTAAAACTTTTTTTTGCGTCTTCAGCTTCCAATGTTGTGGAGGATATAGTTTCCTTGAAACTAAGTAATTGTTCTATCAGAACATAGATAGTGCACAAGGCCCTTGCTTACATTATCAAAGGGGACGCAATAGGTTGGAATCCTTATCCCCACAGTTTCTTAGGGATGCTAATTCTGATGACTCAAAACCAGTGCCATGGGGCAAGGTTGAATGATATTAGGAATCCTGCCAAGTCACAACATAGAATGGTTGTTCCCTATGGATAGATTTCTTTTGGCCTGGAAGCCATTTGAGTGCTTTGGCATGTCCACCTTTGACGGAGGTCTTTCCTTAACTAAGACAATGTTGCATTAGAAATCTTGTCAAGCCAAATGGTTCACAAGAGATTGATTTTATGCATCATTCATATTTGATACAACTTAACTAAAATCATCACTACAAGGAAGCCAAAGGTTGTAAATCCAAACTTGTGGTTTTACAGGGGATCGCAATTGAAAAAGTTCTTTACCTCTTTTCATGAATGGAACACTATAACCATTTGAGCTAGAGACTAGTGCCAAAGGAGGTAGAACCAAGGTAAAAGGTGTCATGTGAGTATGACTCTGGAAGGGGAACAGACACCCTACCAGCAAAAGATGTCGTCTATGAAATAGGAAAATTAACATGAGAGAAAGTATCACTTCTCGGAAGCTGACTTAAGAAATGCTAGTGTTGGTTTATAAAGGGAGAACATAAGTTGTTATTTGCTATTATAGACACACTTTATTGAATTTGACGGGTTGGTGATGGTTATCTCTGTACTCTTCTCGCATATCATATTGGACTAAATGTGGTTATTTACCTGTGATTATATTAGTTCCTACTCTGACAGGTAAGTGATGCTGATGGCTATCTTGAGAGGACATACTTGAGCCCAGCTTCAATCAGAGCAGGAAGTCTTATTCGTGGCTGGATGGAGGAAGCTGGTTTGAGAACGTGAGCTTTCTATCTTCGATCACTCTAAGGGTCTGTTGCCCAGATTTGAGCATATGGGCTATAAATTCTGGGGACCACGTATTCTATGTTTGGTGGAAATTTTTGTGGTCAGGTTAATGTATGAAATTGCACTGAGAAAGGGGATTTATAATAACTTGGGAGATGCAGTATCATTAAAACCATTACAAATATTCCCTGAGGATTACATATCTTATGGGACTAGATATCGCTGCAATACTGGTCTAATCAAACAAGCGGGCCCTTATTTTTTCTTTTGGTAGGTAAGCATCACTCTTAGTGAGTGTTCTCCAGAAAGTTGATTATTATTATGGCTATTATCTAGGTGGGTGGACCAAATGGGAAACATTCATGGTCGTGTTGAAGGGATGAATGCGAGCTCCAAAGCTCTGTTAATCGGCTCTCATTTGGTGCAGTAATTTACTTCTCTAAGTTTAATTATGTTATCTTTTCCATTCAATTTATTTAGTATGAGTAACATACATCTGCACTTGTGCTCGACTTTTCTCTGATTCTGCAGGATACTGTAATTGATGCGGGGATGTTTGATGGTGCGCTCGGTATAATTTCTGCATTATCTGCGATGAAGGTTTTGAATATCAATGGGCAGTTAGGAAAATTAAAGCGGCCAGTTGAGGTAGTTAAATACCGGAAATGATTTTGTCATAGTATGCTTGTAGAAAAGTTGCCTGAGCAGATCTTTTCATGGTTCTACTATATTTTTGTTACGGTAATTTTGAATTGCTGAAGTCTATGATGCACGGACATGGACACGGGAATTCTAAAAAATGGGGACACGGACATGGCGGAGAACACGCCACGTGTATATTTATTTATTTATATATACGATATACACCAAGCTTCTACTAAGGGTGCCCTTAACTTGTTAAGTTAAGGACTTCCCCTTTCCCGATCAAATTTTGATGATCCGAACCGTTCAATGTGTGCAGAACTTGATTTTAAGGGTATATGCGAAAAATCGGTAAAAAATATGACCAGGAAGGGCTTGATCCAAGCAATTTTTCATAAAAACTAAATGCAATTTTGCTGATTCTTGCGGGTACCCTTAAAATCACGTTCTGAACACATTGAGCCACTCGGATCATCGCATATTGGTCGGAAAAGGGACGTCCTTACCGTATTACAGTAAGGGCACCCTTATAAGAAGATTTGTGTGTGTGTGTGTGTATTTCAATTTTTTTCCAAGTTTAAATGGCAAAATGTGGACAAAATGAAACATCTATAGTTCCAATACCATTCAAACAAAACAAGACATCTATAAGTTCTACACAACCCAATTGAAAACAAAACATCCATAGTAATAACAGTTTGACCCCCGAAAATTTAAAAAAAAATTTATTGTTTGACCTCCGTCGTGTCCCCCTCAAAAATTTAAATTAAATTATTTGACATGCCACGTGGCATGTCGGACACGTGTCTCACGCGTGTCCGGATACTGCGATACGTCAACCTCTAGAGGTGTCGGTGCTTCATAGGCTGAAGTTTACCTATGTTATGTACAACTTCCTGCCGAAGGGCTATTTAGTGGAACCATCTGAGGGATGTGATTACTGATGCTGTAGAAGTTTGGAAATATAATTTTAACAATTGTCAACACCATACTATATATAGTTTTTCGAACAAGCAAAGATTGTTAGATCCTGGCAATAAAGTAGAAAATCTTTCGGTGAGTAAACCGAAAGAAAAAACACTTGATATTGGCAGATATAATACCTTACAAACTGCTTGACCGTTCATTCTTCTAAGGCTTAATACGTACTTCAATGTCTATGATTGCTCAAATCATATGTACTCAAAAGTGATTTTGTTGTCCTTGATCACAAGGTTGAGGCCGTTTGATTTATTATTACTGTTTGAGCAGGCCCTTTGAATAAATTCGTAAATTAAGGCATAAATATTGTGGTTATCATGACCTTTAACTGGGACCTTAGTACAATTTTGCACAAAAATTACTTTCCTAGATTTTTCCTGTGTTAGGTAGCCAGTTGGAATTTTCTAGAACAAAGTTGACCAACCTAAGAAAGCTAAAAACTCATCAAAACCTTTGCTCCCCACTCCATGACTCTTTGAACAATTGTACACAACCGATGTTGGAGCATAAATATTGCATCACCACCAACATCCTTGTCACGATTATAGTCCTGTCATGCCAACCTAAAGCCATGAGAAATGACTTATTGAGATTTGAAACAGAAGCCAGATTTCAGTTTTCAACAGAAAACATTATCTGTTGAAAAATATTTTACTCACATGTTGTCCAACAAAACAATAGAAAAGGATAAATCTATTTTACTGGAAACTAGTCTATGTCGGAAAAAATGGAGCCTTAATGTCATCCTTTCCCTGCTCTTGAATCTTGCATGTAATTCCCTAACTGAGGAAGTGTGATCATTTAGGACCATTTGTTTTATAGAAGGGCGTAGTTGTGGGGTTTTGTGACATTTAACTGAGACCTACAATGCCGTTTTTCATTCTCTTGAACCTTGCAGATGATTGCATTTAGTGACGAAGAGGGAGTTAGATTTCAATCCACCTTTTTAGGAAGTGCTGCTCTTGCTGGTGTTTTACCGGTTTCAGCATTACAGATACAGGACAAAAGGTTGTCATCATTAGCTTGCATAATTATCTCTGAAATTTCTTGTGTTCAGTCAACTTATGGGTAGACCTTTTCAGTGGTGTAACATTGCAAAATCTTCTAAAGGAGAATTATTTAGAAATTTCGGAGGAAAGCTTCTTTCAGCTCAAGTATAATCCAGAGTCTGTTTGGGGTTATATTGAGGTATTTCAGCATGTATTGAGTTCTGGGATTCTACACCGTGGATGTGTGAATTCCATTTTGCTCTTGGCACTGTGAATTCCTATTTTGCCTTTGCTAATTTTTTGCTGCAGGTTCACATTGAACAAGGACCTGTGCTAGAATCGGTTGGCCTTCCTCTTGGTGTGGTGAAAGGCATAGCGGGACAGACAAGATTAAAGGTATTTGTCATACCACCAATGGATCAAAACCTTTCTCTTTTTGGAATTTTCCATGTCAATGAATTGCGCCAACTTGATTTTCTTATCTTTGGCCAGACATTTCTTTTACTCAATCAAGTGATCTAGTTTTTATTGAACGGAAGCCAATTGAATAGTCGTCGTTTGAACCCAAAGCATTATTGTCCGTCAGGCCCTTATAGCCGTCGGAGTCTTTTTGTATCCGTATCTTTTGCTTCATGCATACTTTGTCTCTTTCTGTAACTGTTTTGGAGTTTATACTTCAGTATCTCTGTGTGTTCTGCATGATAGGGCCTCTGATGGCCAAATTTGAAATCCCTTTATCCACCTTCTGTATTGAAGCCCCTTTTGGCAGCCTTTTTTTTCCCCCAACATTCTGCCTGGTTGTGTTCGGATTTATCTACTTCCCATGATTGTCAAATGCAGTGTTACATGGACTCTTCTATTTTCCCCTTGGTACCCATGTCCACATATAAGACATCAGCTTCACATGGATGGGAGAGAGAAATTTTTTTTTTTCTTCCATGGGAGAGAAATTTCTTACTTTCTAATCTCATTGGATTTCAAGTAGATATCTCAAAAGTTTACAACATATTATCTGGAAATATTGTATAATGCGCAATACAGTTCGGAATCTCCTTACTCATCTAACTTTTGGATGCATATCTAATATCCTATGATCGATGTTTGCCAAGGTCTGATGCTTGGATGCACACCCCCACAGCCAATAGTTGTACCACTGTCCAAGTAACTTAGGTCTAACATCTATTGTTGTGAGTTTGTTGTGTTGAAAGACAAATCTAACCTATTAAATATGCTATAGTAGATCACAGACTCAAGTTACAGGAATAGATTTGCATGCCATCACTTTGCAGGTAACAGTGAGGGGCTCACAGGGACATGCTGGAACTGTCCCTATGTTTATGCGGCAGGATCCTATGGCTGCTGCCGCTGAATTAATAATGCTTCTGGAGAGTCTTTGTAAGCATCCAGATGATTTTCTATCTTACGATGGTCGCTGCAAAGGGGTTACAGTGGAATCTCTTGTGGGATCCCTTGTATGTACTGTTGGAGAGATATCATGCTGGCCAAGTGCAAGTAATGTCATTCCTGGAGAGGCAAGTACTCAGATCTCTTGTGACTGTCCATGACTAAGTTTGGACTAACTCAACTTTGGCCTTTTTTGTTTTTTTTTTGGAGGTCGTTAATGATATTGTTTCAATTCGTGCTCAATACATTAGGAATGGTCAATTTGTCTCCAAGAAACAAAAATATGAACTGTATTTTGAAAAAGGTTCATAAAAGACTAAATAAGCTAGAAATTTTGGATTATATTCATCTTTAGTGAACTTTTTTTAATTCTATTTTCTTTTCAAATTGCTCTTGTCGGGACGAACATTTGATCCAAAGACTTTGACCTAGAACTGAAAACTGAATAAAGTTCAGAAAAGACAAGTTTGAGCTAAAAAATGTACCACAAAAAGTTGGAAAATAGCCTCTTTTTTTTTATATTCTATTATGAGAAAGGCTGTGTCTGGATTCTGACTACCAAGGAAAAGTGAATAGAATAAGCAAATAAATAAATTTAGTTTGTTTGTGCCGTTGTCTTTTATTTTGTTCCTTTATCTTGTACATTTTCCCTTTGAGTTCCTCAGCAAATCCATGATAAAAGCACAATATGAAAGATTGATGTACTCATTAATGGAGGGAAATTAAACAATATGCTTGCAGACAATCTTCACTGTTGACATACGAGCAATGGACAATATGGGACGGGAGGCTGTCATATATGAATTATCTAACCGGATGCATCAAATATGTGACCGGCGCTCTGTTTCCTGCATTATTGAGCGTAAGGTATGATAATTCTGTGTCATTTTCGTGTTTTAACAGAAATGAAATGGATGACTGAATCATATATGGTTTTCATTCAGCACGATGCCAATGCAGTGGCTTGTGATACTGGATTGAGTTCACAGCTGAAATCTGCAGCTTATACTGCAATGACGAGAATGGCGGGTGAGGTTTCAGATGATGTGCTGGTACTGATGAGCGGAGCAGGACACGACGCAATGGCCATGTCTCATCTCACTAAGGTTTGTTCCTTTCCACATCATATGCTAGCCCAAGGGGCGGTCTAAGTGTTCTAATATTTCTCATGTGGCCCATTAAGCTAAATGGAACAATATGTAGCTATTGGATATTGGGAAATGGGTCTATCTGGTCTTCTGCATAATTTGATTAACCTTTTTTTCGCTGCTTTGGGGTCAATCTAGTAAACAACACAAACTGAAAAGGTTTTTCTGGCACAATTTCGTTTTTTGAAGTTTTGGGGGCTTAGAGTTCAACTTCAAAAATATGTTTTTCTGGCACAATTTCGTTTGGTAGAGGTTGGGGTTGCTCCGTGAACCACTCGTTTTGTTTCACTGTCGAGTTGGTGATAACTGCAAATAATCATCCTACTCGAATTTTGGTACCTACGTGAACTAAGCGCGTTTTTATTTGTATCCAATGAATGTGATTTTTGGCATGTTTCACCAACTCGACGAGCTGAAGAAAATGGGAAAATCAGATCAAACTTATACCAATAAAAATAAAAATAAAAACAAAAACAGATCAAACTCATAGGCCTGGAATTGGCCAGAAATGGGCCTCACAGCAGCAGGACCTCCCATTCCGATTTTGCTAAACTTTTCGAGAAAAAAAGTTCACAGTGACCCAATCAAACAAAGCTCTTGGAGCCGCCACCCATGTGTTCCATTTTGAAAACCTAGCTTAAAAAAACTCTCTGCTTCCTAGATTTTAGCTGTAGAAATAGAAAGCTTATTATCTCAAAGTGGTGGAAGTGTCGAACCAATCACCCTATAGAATTAATACCGCTAGTGGACAGTGGGATTGGCCCTCCATGGATTAGTCAAGGTACACATAAGTTGACCTGGACATTTTGAGTTACCAAAAAGCTTGTGAACTCAAATTTTAAGCTAAGTAAACAGTCTTCCTCGAACCTATTGTCTTTCCTGGTGTATATTTAACATTTTCGATATTTTGAACAGGTTGGAATGTTGTTTGTTCGCTGCCGCGGAGGCATTAGTCATTCCCCAGAAGAGCATGTATCGGATGATGATGTTTGGGCTGCTGGCTTGGCAATTCTTTCATTCCTAGAAACCCAATTGTAAATACATTTTTCTTCTTTTTTGAACTAGTAGTGCTTTGTACATGCTCAAATCCAAAGCAAGCAAAACAGTGTTCTTTGTTTTTTCTTTTCCCCCTGGTACTTAATACAATGTTCAACTAGATGGAATAAGAAGCAGGCCATTTGACTGTAAATTGAATTGGTGGATAGACTAAGTACAGAGTTTTGTGACCTTGCAAACTGGTCAAATTTGTTGAGTGCTTGGTTTTGACCAGATAAAGTAGAAAAGTTTTAGCCCCATCGCAACAGATGGGGCAAAATTCCTCGGGTAAACTATATTGACCTCCCGAAGGCGAGGATAGCACACAGTGGTCGTGCTAGCCCGTTTAGGCACCTCCCTTCACCAGGTGGCGGGTTCAACTCCCACCGTCCCCATCCCTCTCTCCTAGGGATAACTTACAATTACTAGGATTTTCCAGGGGAGGGCGATAATGCCACGATATCTTACTTCATTTCCCCATTCTACACCTTAGCCGGCAAACTCTCCCCTCCCCCTCTGTCTCTCTCTCTCTCTCCTGTTTGTCTTCCTCAGAGCAGCAGCGACATACATTTCTCCTCTCTCATCTATTGGAACTCATTTTGATTTGAGCAACCATAAGTAACCAAAACAACACGTTCATTTTGATTTGAGCTACCATCAGTAACCAAAACAACACGTTTACATGATTCACTTGTTGGACCGCTTTTTTACCGTCTCTCCTAAAACCAATTGGTATTAGGGAGGGTTTCAATTAAGTCTTTTACGACATTCGATACTGCACCTGCAAGTTTATTTTTAGAGCAGTCGCTGGGAGTGACATTGAGTATCCAAATCTATAGGGGCACTTTGGGCCCAACAATCTCTCTCTCATGATGATGCTCCCGCGCCTTGAACTCATGACTTTCTGGCTCTGATACCACTCGTTGGATCGCTTTTTCACCATCTTTCCTAAAAACCAATTGGTGTTCGGAAGGGCTTCAATTAAGTCTTTTATAGCATTCGACATTGCACCCGCAAGTATGTTTTTAGAGCGGTCACAAGAAATGACATTGTGTAACCAAATCCATGGCATTGTCTCCCAACTATACCACCGTCGTTCCATATCCAATCGTCCAGAATAATAGAAGTCCGAAACTGAATGCTACCGATTACAACTGAATTGAAAGCGATACAAATGTCGATACAGAAAAGTGAACCGATACAATATAGAGTTGTGAACCGAAATCTGTGTTTCATACAGTGTCCTTAAAATAGATTCACCACCTACCGGAGGGTATTGAGGTTAATCGGCGTCTATCTTCCAAAATTGACCCGGCTCGGAACATTACCCGCAGAACACCACCGTAAGTAGCCTTGGCTGACTGAATCAACGTCTGCCTCTCTCTCACACAAAGAATGAACTCAGTAAAAGTAGTATGGAACTCGGAGTTGGTGTGTTGAGGCTAAGATGGGACTGCCCATTATATAGCCACAAGAAAACCTTTGAGCTCCACCATGAATACGAGCCGTGAATCTACAGCAATGAACAAGGAAAAAACCTCCACCATGAATAAGGGAAATTGATGAGCCTGGGAAAGCCAAAAGCCTTAGAAGGCCAATGGTCACCCAATTCATTCACAATTTCCCAACACTAGTAAACTAGCACATTGCTTGTATCAAAGGTTAATCATACAAGGTGGAAACGTTTTATGCACCATCACCTCTTGTAGGACTAGTTCATACAAAGTTCTTTCATAGATTTAATTGATGTCTTGTAAGTGGACGGTAAGATCAGTTTCTCAGGAATTAGTCGATGCATGACCCGAACAACCGAGCTAGCTATCAAAAAAGGAAGAAGTCATTCTACAAGGACTTGCAAAATTTTAACTAATATGACCAATGTGGCTATCTTGTGTATGAATATTCACTCCCTCCTATCAGTAATCATAACGTAGGTTTTGTTTCTTTTTATCATCGTGTGTGTATGTATGTATATGTGTGTGTGTGTGTATATATATATATATATGTGGTAGGTGAATACCACCAACCATGTGGCATCATAATAATAATATAAGAAGCAATTACAACATTTTGGACTTCACCTTTTCAACCTCAACACCCATTGAAATATCATACTAAGTCAAACAAAGGAGTACTACTCCTTAATTCTAGCCTCTCTGCATTCCCATTTGGAAAATGGCCATGGCCATGGTTAGCAACAAGTCCAGAGAAGACGAACGCAAAGGAGCTGAGATTGTGTACGGACCGGAACCATGCTTTCGCCAGTCCACAGAGCTGCTCGAAGAGCTCGGATTCCCGAAAGGAATCCTCCCCCTCAGAGACATGGAAGAGTGTGGAAGAGTGCACGAAACGGGCTTCGTGTGGATGAAGCAGAAGACGCCGATTGAGCACTTTTTCGAAGGGGCTAATACCCAAGTGAGCTATGCCAAGGAGTTGACAGCTTATTTAGAGAAGAACAGAATGAAAAAGATCAGAGGTGTCAAGACCAAGCAGCTCTTGGTATGGGTACCCGTTGCCGAGATGATCTGTTTTGACGATCCAGAGAGCCGCAAAATTCAGTTCAAGACTCCGATGGGCATCAGGAAGACATTTCCAGTCACTGCGTTTATGTCTGATGAGGAAAAGCACAAGCATTTGGAGAAACCAAATCGCAAATGAAGGAAGAGGGAAAGAAGAAAGCCTCAAGACAGAAAGAAATAGTAAAACTTTCGACAATGTTGATACTTGTTGGAGTTGATCAATTTAAGTGATGTTACACCGGATTGGGAGATGCTGTAAAGCGGCCGATAAAGCCGTTCATCTCAGCAATTGATTTCCTTCTTCTGTCATCTTTGGAAATGCTTAAAACAGCCTATCAGACTGTTCATTAAGGTTTAAAATGTGTATTTAAATGTGTAAAATTGTATTAGAGTGTGTGAATATATATTGCAAAATGTAAAAAGTGCATTGAAGGATGTTTTTTATTTTTATTTTCTGTCAGTTAATATCCTAGCTTATTGACAACCAATAAAAGTAGTTTTTGTGCCCTACAATGCCTGCCGTGCAAGGCCACACTGCAGGATAACCCGAGCCCCCGACCTTCTCACTCCCATTTAGGATTGGCTCTTTGGTGATTGCATTTTTACCCATGCCTCCATCCCAACTTATTGGGAGTTTAAGGTTCTCCGCCCCCCTCTACTTGAGGGTTTCGTTGCTGCGCCAATGTGGGACTTGAAGTTTTTTTCCCCTCATCTACTAATGTTCATGTGGGCGTTTTTATGGTCAATTTTTCATTCACCAATAATTGATTTTAGCCAACCACATGTTCGTTCTAAATCTTCTTATGAAGACGAATGCAAAAGTGTATGGGTTCGACTGCATGAACATGTGGTACCCACTTTAAACAAAGCTCAAAGAATGCCATAAATCTATTTTCTCCAATACTAATTTGCTTGTCTCTTATTTTTCGAGTTGGTTTTACTAGTGCAACGACCCTGATTTTTGGTAAATAAAAATTTCGTTAAATATTTAAATTTTATTTTAATTACTTGAATTTGCTACTAAAAATTTCTTTTTAATTTTAATAATCCGTCATAATTAGATTTGAGATTTATAAAATTATATCTTTCAAGCCGAGCAATCTAGTCATTTTCTAAAGACAAATATGCTTATAAAAGCATTTGTATATTTTCCTAATGAGTTAGATAAAATCTTTAAACTATATTTCTTGGCTAGAAATCCTACTTGGCAAGTAGAATTAGCATCCAACCAATTGGTTAGAGAAACCGAACTACCAATCCACCTAGTTACAATTCTCTAACCCTAGATGTACCCTTTTGACCGTCTTCGAGCCTTATGAACCCTTCTAACCCTAATTGAACCAATAGGCCACTAGGGATAATCATTATACCCCATGACTTGTCATATCCAACTTACAAATATTTCTTTGACCATTGGACATTGTTCTTGTCATTGAAAGCCTTAACTTCCCTTCATTACTTTTCCTTAGTCTTAGTAAGTCTAGTGTACTCATGTATATACGTAGGTATATATAAGCAAGAGATAGAGAGGGAGAGAGAGGGAGAGAGAGAGAGGCTGAGAGTGAGGGAGAGAGGTGGAGTGTGTGCATGTGTTTTGTCTACTCCAACAAGTAACCTTTAGCCCATAAGCCTATAAACCACTTTCCAACCTATTTCTAGTCTTTCAAAGTATAATGATTTTGTGCTTTCTTGCAAAAAACCTCCCTATAGACTTGACAAACCTTAAAACCCTTCATGATTGTCTAGGATTTGGCTTAAAGAAGAAATGACAAGTCATGGAAGGCATGGCATGATTGAAAAGCATGAAATGACAACTTAATGGAGCAAAATCCATGGGGAAATGGAGAGGGAGGGGGGCCGGCCATATGGAGGGAGAGGGAGCAAAGACTTTTGCCTATAAAAAGCAAGCTCACTTCAAGTTTCAACTCACACCTTCACTCATTTGCTCTCACTTCTCTTTGGAAACCATTTCCATTTCCAGACAGCCTACTGCCCTTCACAAATCTCCATTTTTCTCCCGCTTAAAGTAGTTTTTAGAACCAACTCCCTTCGGAAAAGTTGTAGAGCACTTCGAAACCTTCAAGTTAGACCCAAGAACCACCCCAATCGGTGAAGAAATGACAAAGATATTGACATCCGAAATTCAGTAAAAATTTCAAATTTTCATTTCCAAACAGTATACTGTCTCTTCCTTTATCACCATTTTTCTCCTATCTAAAGTAGTTTCTAGGATCAACTTCCTTCACGAAAGTTGTAGAGAATTTCTAGAGCTTCAATTTCGACCCAAGAACGATCATATTCAGCCAAATATTGACCGAGTTACTGCCATCCAAAGTTTGGTCCAGATTTGCGAGTTTCACCGCCCGTAGAAATCTTTCAACTAGCTTATTCGGCCCCGACTAGTTTTGGATCAAGGTCGATTAATCTTACTCACTATCTCTATGTATAACGTAGGATCATCTTAACTCCTATCTCTAAGTATACATAAACCTTCTCTTAGCTGTTAAACTCTAATTGTAAATGTATGATGCTTGTATGTTGAGAAATGCATAAGAAACTTAAAAGGTGTTTTTCCTAATAAGATGAAAAGGACGGGGAGTATGTTAAATATATCGACTTTATTTTCCGGAAAAACATATGTTGTTTAGAACTTTTCAAAAAGAAGGAAAGAACGATTTTCAAAAGTCAAGACTTTATCGTTTGATTAGAAGTATTCGTGTTTGATATTTGAGATGATTTGAGCATGAGAAACAACATAGAGTTGGATGATCTTGTTAATTTAGTTTCAAGATAGCAATGATTGATTTATGATTGCGTTTGTGAAAAATCCTACTGCGGAATCTATGCATGAAAACGAGACACGAAAATCAAGAAAATAGAAACATAACACCTATGGTGTGGATAATGATGAGATGTGTTTTGAAACCGTAATGTGGCTGAACTTGGTAGCCCATTGTGTGTATGAAAACCCGCGATGAGGCCGGACTTGGTAGCCCATCGTGTGGATTGCGAAAATCGCAACGTGGCCGGACTTGGTTGCCCCGTTGTGTGAATGAAAACCCACAATGTGGCCGGATTTGGTAGCCCATTGCGTGGATTTGTGAAAACCTCAATGTGGCCGAACTTGGTAACCCATTATGAAGATTGCCAATGGGGCCGGACGTGATAGCTTCATCGGTAATATAACTTGGTTATCCGCGGAGAGGAGCTAATGCAAGTTTTGTGTGCCAATGGGAACTCGGGACGGCGGAACCATTGTGAGAATACTCGGGAACCCGGAACGGCGGAACCGAGGTTGGGTGTGTTAAAAATGGTTTTTGAAATGATGAATATGACATGAGGAAATCGAAATACGGTTTATGATAAGTCGCATAGGAGAAATTCAGAAAATCATGGACACCAACGATAGTTTGAATAACGAATGTGGATGTGTGATTGTTAGTATTTGTCGTATATGATTTACTGATTGTAAGTTAATGGTTAGTGGGTTTAAATTATTCTATTGAGTTTTTTAAGCTCACGGTGTTACCTTTTTGGTGACCTTGACCTATTATATTAGTGGCGACGCCGGTATAATATGTCAGACCTCATAGATGAATAGGGTGAACTTTACATCTTGAAAGCGTTTGGAACCGAAGAGCTGGCCAGAATGAAAGAAGAGGCGGAGTAGTAGATAGGAACCCTAGTCTACCCTCCTTTTGTTTAATAAAGTACTCTTGGGAGAATTATGTTGTAATATTGAATCAGACTCTATTTAGATTTTCAATGAAAATATCTTCTTTAACGTACCCAAAATTAGGAGCGTTAGGCCATCCACAGTGGTATAATCAGAAATGGATAACCAAAAGTTGACTCATCAGCTTTTGATTATTCACTTAAGAGATTGCTAAGGTTAACGATGTTGAGACTCACAATGGTCACTTCAAACCCATAACCAAAATAAGGGGTCCACTACAATTTCACACAATCTCTCTCTCTCCTTTTGTTTCCGCCATTCACTTCCCTCCATTACGTTTTTTTTTTGACAAAAATATATCGAATATATGATGTTCTTCCTAGAGTTATCTATCAAAACAACACCGATTTTTTTTCTTCCTATTCCTATAGTCTATATCACAAATCCACCACTTTCTTAATCTTTCAAAAAAAAAAAAAATCCGATATGTTCTTAAATTTGGAAAAGAATGTAAGATTTTTCCTCTTTTTTTTTTTTGCAAGGTTCTTTGTTTACTCAACCATAAGGGGAGGAACAAAAAAATGAATAACAACTTTTTAGTCAAAAAAATCAATTTTTTTTTGCTAAATAGTGATTATTTATCAAAATACTTGGGTAAAAGTAAAAAAAAAAAAAAATACTTTTCCCGATTCCTCTCGTTGAGACGAATCAATAACCTATAAAAATTTGACGCAAAACTAAAAAATGCGAAAAAATTCAAATAAAGACAATTTTCAGATTTAAGTTAAATTTAAGTTAAATTCATAAAAATACAGCCTAAAATAGAAATGTAAAAGAAGAGTAAAATATCTTAATCCAGCAACGATTAGTTAAATTATAGATGATCGAGAAATATGAGTTTTACTTTTGGAGTAAAAGAAAGAGAAACAGTTTGTGGTTGAAGTGAAGAAGATATAGAACAAGTGAAGAAGGGAAGAATAAAATAGTAGTTGAAATACGTGTATATATAAATTTTGGAACTAGTTAACTTATATAGTGTGGAGTTCACAAATTTTGATTATTGAAAAAAGTT
Source organism: Rhododendron ovatum (assembly GCA_019656835.1). NCBI lineage: Eukaryota > Viridiplantae > Streptophyta > Magnoliopsida > Ericales > Ericaceae > Rhododendron > Rhododendron ovatum. The sequence continues at coordinate 46,526,990 of CM033798.1, forward strand.
GCTAATTTTGGTTATCCAAAACCCAAAATTTGATTATTTCTAAGGATGTTGCTAAGTTTGATTATATCACTGTGAGCTATTTTGTGCACAAATATTATTAACATTAACAACAATTGTCTTTTGGTTATACCACTGTGGATGGCCTTACAACTAATTTCTGATGACTGAATTTTTGGATGAAAACTTTTTGTAGTATATGCCATTGGGCTTCTCATGAAGGAAAATCATTTTTTTTTGACCAAAAGAGAGAGTAAGGTTTAATTTAATACTCAAAAGATAGAGTATTATAATAAAATAATAAAAGCAATGGATGCCACACTGATTTAATAATAAAAGCACGCACGCACACACGTCTCATTGGACATCATTGATTGATTAATTAATTCGGATCACATTAGATTTCACTTTCTCTTTCACACACACTGAGGCTCTCTTTGAAACTTTAGGAAAGGAAAAGAAAGAAAAATTAAAAAAAAATTCCTTTCTATTATTTTGTTGAAAGGGAAAGAAAAAATAAAATAACAATTTTAAATTTTAAAAATAATAAAATTTTCCTCCCTCTTTTCTCTCATTCTGCTTTCCGTTTTTTTTTCTTTTCTACATGTTCCAAACAGATCCGACTTTATGACTTTTCGATTAGATTATCACCAAAATACACCCTGCGGTATTCTCCCCAAACAGCCACTCACTTCGAATGTCGAGAGCCTCCGTAGGCTCCACATCCCCACTCACCTCCTTCCGCCTCATCCGCCGCCCCACCCCGACCTCCCTCCACGCCTCCACCAACGCCGCCGTCGCAATGCCCGACGACCGCCGCCCTCACCCGTCGCTCGAAGTCGTCGGGGACTCATTCCTACCCGCATTGAAAACCATCGACCGTCCTTACCACCCGTATCCTATCATCGGTTGGAACTGCCACGTTGAGACCATCTTCGCCGCCTTCTTCCGCTCTTGTCCCGCCGTCAGGTTCCGCCGTCAGTGTCTCAGGACCAAGGACGACGGGGCCGTCGCTCTCGATTGGGTCGCCGGTGACGATCGTCTTCTGACGGAATCCTCTCCCGTCCTCATTTTATTGGTTAGCGGTTTGAACTCCTTTTTTTCTCTGAACAAACACAATTTCCACAGACGTAAGCATGAAAATTCTAGCAGTAGAATTGGAATTGGGAATTGAAACCATCTTAATTGGAAATTGACTTAACTAGCCCTCTAATTCCAATTGAAGGCTTGGATTCCGGCTTGGTTTAGGATATCTAAAAAGGGTCCGGCTAATGTGACCACATTGAGCACGAGATAATACACAAAAAGACAAAACGGTTAGAACTCTAATGCAACTTTCACAGATATTTATGCACTTCTAAGGGATATCAATACACATTTTGCTCGAATCCATTTACGATCCCGAGTTTCCAGGTGTTGTTATGCAAAGTGCAATGGGCTTTAGTTAGCATTTTTCATCTAAAAAAGTTGTCTTTTTTGTTTTTGGACTCTTTGATTAAAAAAAATTTAAGCTGTTTGAGATATCTAAAGTTACGATTTATGGGTTTTTGGTAAAGAAATAAGATGTTTGAGATAACTTCTCCCGCCCTCATTTTACAGGTAAGTGGTAGTCGTTTTTCTCTGCACGTACACAATTTCCGACACTCGTAGCATGCAAATGCAAGCAGTATAATTGGAATTGAAACCATCTCAATGGGAAATTGACTGAAATTGCACTCCAATTCCAAGTGAAGGCTTGGATTCCGGCTTGGTATAGGATGTAAAAGAAAGTTGGCTTTTTTGGTCTTTTTGACTTCTGCTAAAAAATCTAAGCTGTTTGAGATATCTGAAGTTAAATTTTTGGCCTTTTAATAAAGAATTTGAGCTTTATAAATTGATTGTCATTGAGTTTTTCAGGCTAATCTGATGGGTTTTTTTACGGATAAACAATGGAATAAGTGAATTTTGGTCCTCAACAAGCCAAGAAACTATCTTTTCTAAACAAACCAAATGAAGCTGGTTTATATTGGCAAGGATAGTATGCAAGATGACGTGCTAACAATGGATAGTTGCAGCCAGGTCTTACAGGAGGGAGTGATGATACCTATGTTAGGCATATGCTAGTAAGAGCTAGAAACAATGGATGGCGAGTTGTCGTCTTTAATAGCCGTGGTTGTGGAGGTAGCCCTGTCACCACTCCGCAGGTACTTAATCGTGGATAGTAATTAGCTTTCTCTTTCTTTTGCAGAAATTCATACTCTTGTTCACACTGAAATGCACTTTCTTCCTTAAATACATCATTGATAATGAAACTATTGTTAGCCTAAAAGATTTATTTTGGACCAAGATAAATAGAATGAAAATCCCCATTAGCCGGTATCTTAACGTCTCTATCATAAACATCATACGTGGACAGTAGGGGTATAAAGGGGAAGTAAACCAATAGTCATGTATTCTGTTGAAAAATGAATTCAAGGCAGTTTCCATTCTGATTTTGCCTATCCTTTTGGCGTGGAAAAGCAAAGTAATTGCAAGTATTTTTCAAGTTATGCAATTTGAATGCAGCGAAGCATTCTCATATCTTGTGGTTTATTTAATGGCACTAGCTGATGTGCAGTTCTATTCAGCTTCATTTCTGGAAGATCTTTGTGAAGTAGTGGCTCATGTAGCCACTAGGTATCCAAATGCCAATTTATATGCTGTTGGTTGGTCTCTTGGTGCGAATATTCTTGTTCGCTATTTGGGCCAGGTGAGGTAATGAAAGTCCAGTGATCTCTAATTTTTCCCATTTCTTTGTCCTTGTGTTTGGTTTTGTCGCTCCTGCCCGTTTCTGTGCTTTTCAAATTGCTAAGCCAATTTTTACCGTCAGATGATCGAATCCCAATTGGTTATCTTACATATTTAGAGGTATTTTGTGGAACAGTAACATGCACTATGCTTATAAAAAAAACAGTAACATGCACTAAGTGCATATTTTCTCTGTGTAGCATCTGCCCTCGCTAGAAGTACATTTGATACTGATCCTCTCTACAGTCTTCGAGTTCATGTTTCTTTCTTTTTTCGAGTTATAGTTATTGTATGGTGATAGAGGTCCTGATTTTTGGTGACTTGAGCTTAAGAAACAGTTATATCAAGTTATTACACTACACACATCCCTTTTTAGCCCCTACTCAATTCAAAAGGCATCCTTTTAGTGTATGAATGCTGTAGGGCCAAATAGATTGAGATTAGTTTTTGGTTCAATTGAAGGCTTTGCAAGAACAAAAGAGAAATTCAGAGAGTAAAGGTTCATGTAATAGTGAAAAACGATTGTGGGTCACCGATAATGGGAAGTTCATCTAACCTGAATAGCTTTTCGGAAGAGTGATTGCAAGTATGTAAATGGGAAAAAGTTTGGATGTGAACTCTGTGGACATTGCGATTAATTGATGCTGGAGTTTAGTCCATTGAGCCGCTTCTGATGAGCTATTCTTCCGTCTTCTTTTTATTCCCTTCATATTTTTCCTCGTGATTATGTTTCTTTTATTTCATTCATAAGTTCATACATGTTCTTGCAGGAATCCCACAGTTGCCCACTTTCTGGTGCTGTGTCCTTGTGTAATCCTTTCAATTTGGTCATTGCGGATGAGGACTTTCGTAAGGGATTTAACATTGTTTATGACAAAGCTCTTGCTAGCTCTCTATGCAAAATTTTCAAGAAGTAATCATGTGATATGTATATATTCTTTTCTTTCTTGACATATGAATAGTGGAGATCTCTATTTACAGATCGGTTACTGGAATTGTCATGTCTTTCTTTTTTGTAGGCATGCTCTTTTATTTGAAGAGATGGAAGGTGAATACAATATCCAATTGGCTGCAAATGCCAAGTCTGTCAGGGATTTTGATGATGGGTTAACCCGAGGTATGATTATTGTTGGAATTAGGAATTATTTAGCGTATCTTATGATATCTCATTACGTTATTTTAGGCCATCTGTTTTGGCTATAATTTCTGTTCTTTCCTTATTTTGCCTTGTCAACGTTGATCTATAATACACGGCTAATCCTCATTATTGGGTGAAGCCAAAAATACAAAGAATACATCGTCTTCTTTTTGGTATCAGAGCCTCCTGATCCCTCCACCGTAAATACCATCAGTTATCTAACTCTGCCCAATCAAGAGATCTCCCTCACAGTCGTCTGCCTCCCTAGGAGGCTCGCCTAGGCCCGCCACCCTCCTGAGGGAGACCGCAGCCCCTCTGTGGTTGCTCATCGCAAACCCTAGGGTCTTTTTTTTTCCCTAGTCGGTTCTGGATTCTCCACTGCTCGTCGCTTGTGGTGGATAGTATCTTTGGTTCCTCGTCTCTCCGTGGCTTCTACCCTTATCTTTCAAGGGGTTCTTGAATTCGCTGATGTAGTAAGCGATTCCCTATTTCTCTTTAATTACTTGTGGCTACCGTTTTGTTCCGGTAGCAGTTGTCTTCGTTTGCCGTGTCTCCGGCTGATTTCCTAGATTCCCGATTGCTGTGAGTGATTATTTATTATGACTGAATCACGTGAGTCTCGTGTGGTAGCACCTGTTGTGTCCCAATCAGAACTATCTATATCTCACCATTCGCCTGCCCACCGGGTTACGAGTGTTCTTTTAAATGGTAAAAATTTTGCGGCATGGAGTCGCTCTTTTCGACTATTTCTTGGAGGCAAGGAAAATCTGGTTGGCTTCTCGAAACTGAAAAACAACCATCAGTTGATGATCCTAAACTTGCTCAATGGGATATCGACAACTGCACTATTTTGGGTTGGTTCTTCAACTCTATGGAGGAACACATCTACAACATGTTTATGTATTGCGACACAGCCCCTCGTTTATGGGCTTCCTTGACACAGATGTACGCCCATGCCCGGAATGATATTCGTATTTATGAGCTTTATCAGGAGATATCTCATGCATCTCAAGAAACCCTCAAACTCTCGGTTGCTGAATTTTTTGGGTATTTACAGTCTCGCTGGGAAGAGTTGGCTCAATATGAGCCCATGAGTGACTTTCCGGCCGATGCTGCCTCTATTATGGTCAAACGGCTTAATCGTCAGCATATTTATCAGTTTTTGATGGGGTTTGAAAAAATCTGAGTTTGAGCATCTTCGCATTCAGATTTTAAACACCTCTCCTATGCCATCTTTGTATGAGGTTTTCGCTACTATTGATAGTGAGGAGCGTCGTCGTCGCATTGTACAGCCACAAGTTCTTCTTCCTACCCCTGATTCCTCTCCTGTGACTGATTAGATGGCCTTTGCGGCTAGCTCTAGCTCTCGTCCTCCGTCTGGGAAGATTATTTGCTATCATTGTAATGAGAGTGGGCATGTTAAAGCCCGTTGCTTCAAACTTCATCCTGAGTTGAAGCAACACTTCACTCGGAATCGGTTGTCCAGCAATTCTAGCCCATTTGGCCCCTCTCGTACTGCTGCCCTTGCTGAAAAAACTGGCAGCTTTCAAGTTCCTACCCATACAGATTATAGCCACCTTCAGTCCCAGATTGGACAACTTCAGGAGCAGCTTGGGAATCTCAATGCTCGGGCTCAAGGCACCTCTCATATGGCCACCGCCACGCTTGCTGCAGGTACTCCCACCGCTTTTCATGTTCGGTCTGCGAAACCTACTTGGGTTATGGATTCTGGTGCCAATGATCATATGACTGGTGAGTTGTCATTGTTTACTTCTCCTGTTATTCATGCCAACCAAACAGTTTGCCTTGCTGATGGTTCCATCTCCCATATTTGCAATAAGGGTGACGTGTCTCTATCTCCAGATATTACTCTTTCTTCAGTCTTGCATGTTCCTAATTTTGCTTTTAATTTGTTATTTATCAGCCGCCTTGCTAAAAATCTTCAATGTGCAGTCATTTTGTTACCCACTTACTGCCTTTTATAGGACCTGAGTTCGAAGAGGATTTTTGGCAAGGGCTATGAGCGCGATGGGCTGTACTTCTTTGGGGAACCGCCACCATCATTTCCTACTTCATCTAGTCTTCAGGCGTCTGTCTTGCCTACTTCTCATTCTTATGTCTTCTCTCTTAAAACTTTGGATTTGTGGCATGCCCGTTTGGGACATGCAAATTTTCAGTATCTATGTTTGCTATTTCCTTCTTTGAGTCGAGCTTGTAAGGATCATAAATTTCAGTGTGTGGTTTGTGAACTTTCTAAACATACGCGCACTAGTTATATACCTCGCATGTCTCGAGCTCCTAGCATGTTTGATATTATTCATTCCGATATATGGAGACCATCTCCTGTTACCGCTTTTTCTGGACATCGCTATTATGTGACATTTATTGATGATCATACTCGCTACACTTGGGTTTATTTGTTGAAAAAGAAATCTGATGTTTTACCCCTTTTTTCTCAATTTCTTCAAATGATTAAAACCCAATTTCGTACGATTGTGCGTAATATTCGTTCTGATAATGGTGGGGAATATATTTCAAATGGGTTTCGTTCTGAACTAAATCAGAAAGGTATTCTCCAACAACTTACATGTCCTTACACTTATGAACAGAATGGTGTTGCGGAACGAAAAAATCGTCACATTATGTCTGTTGTTCGTTGCCTTCTTTGTGGTATGCATGTTCCAAAGTTCTATTGGCATATGGCTGTTCTTACTGCAGTGTACCTGATTAATCGCACCCCTAGTCGAATTTTGCAAGGCTTGGCACCACTTCAAGTACTTAAGCCTGATAGCACGTTGTTTCTCTTGTTGCCTAGGGTTTTTGGTTGCACTTGCTTTGTTCAAAATCACAGTCCCACTCGGACTAAACTAGATAATAAATCTGTTCGGTGTATCTTTTTGGGGTACTCTGCTATGTCCAAAGGGTATAGATGTTATGATCCTATCTCTTGTCACCTCTACCATTCTCTTGATGTCACTTTTTCTGAGGATATTCCCTTCTACAGTTCTAATTCTGTCTTGCAGGACACCCTTATGTCTTCCTCTGCAGTGGAGTCATCACCGAGTGCTCGACCAATTCCCATTTTTGACTCGGTGGTGTCTCCTTCCGCCTCTCCTCCTTCTGCAGGTCCTCCTATGCAGACATACTTTCGTCGCCCTCGCGCTCCGCCCCTTTTGCCAGACTCCTCTTTGGATATGGGTTCAGGTACTTCCTCATCCTCTCTAGCTCTTTCTTCCGATATTCCTCGTCGTTATCCGTCTCGTGATCGTCACCCTCCTTCTCGTTATGGTTGGCTTAGTTGTACTAATCATTCTATCTCCAAGTATGTCTCTTATGATGGTCTTTCAGATACATATCGTGCTTTTCTTGGCAAAATTGCTTCTATCCCTATTCCCCGGTCTGTGACTGAGGCTCTTCAGAATCCCAAGTGGGTCTCCACCATGCAAACCGAAATGGAAGCCTTGGAACATAGTCAGACTTGGGAGCTTGTACCGTTACCCTCTGGTGAGAAAACTGTGGGGTGTAAGTGGGTTTTTAATGTGAAATACTTGGCTGATGGGTCGGTTGATCGATATAAAGCGCGCCTTGTGGCCAAAGGCTTTACCCAAGTTCCTGGTAAAGACTTTGGGGCTACCTTTGCCCCTGTTGCTAAGTTGACCACCGTTCGCCTCCTTGTTTCGTTGGCTGCCTCTCATTCTTGGCCACTTCATCAGCTTGATGTAAAAAATGCTTTTCTTCACGGGGACTTGGATGAAACTATCTACATGGACACCCCTCCAGGTTTTCGGGTTGAGGGGGAGTATGCTAAGAAGGTATGTCGTCTTCGTAAGTCTCTCTATGGGTTGAAATAGTCGCCTCGGGCATGGTTTAGCCGTTTCAGTGCTATTATCTTATCCATGAACTTTATTCAGTGTCACTCTGATCACACTTGCTTTATTCGTCCTCGTTCTGATGGCTCTTGTATTATCTTGTTGGTATATGTTGATGACATCATTCTTACTGGAGATGATGCATTTGGCATAGCTCAGGTTAAAGAGGATCTTGGCCGAACATTTGACATTAAAGATTTGGGTGCACTTAAGTATTTTCTAGGTATCGAGGTTGCTCGTTCTCGCTATGGGATATCTCTTTCTCAAAGGAAGTACGTATTGGATCTTCTTCAAGACACCGGGATGTTGGGATGTAAACCAGCCTCTACTCCTATGGATCCAAACTTGAAACTCTCTATTGAATCTGGAGAGGTACTTTCAAACCCGTCTATGTACCAACGTTTGGTTGGTCGCCTAATTTACTTAACCAATACCAGACCTGATCTAACATTTGCAGTAAGTGTTGTTAGCCAGTTTATGCATGCTCCGCGCATGGCTCATTTGGATGCTGTATTTCATATCTTAAGATATCTCAAGACTTACCCTGGTCTCGGTTTATTTTTCTCTTATGGTATTCAATCTGGTCTCTCGTGCTTTACTGATGCTGATTATGCGGGATCTATGACTGATAGACGCTCTACCTCTGGATTTTGTACTTTCTATGGTAATCATCTTATATCATGGAAAAGTAAGAAGCAGGCTGTAGTTTCAAGATCTTCTGCTGAAGCTGAATATCGAGCTATGGCTCAAGGCATGTGTGAAATACTTTGGCTCCGATCTATTCTGGCAGAGTTGGGCTTTGTGGTGCATGAAGCATCTCATTTATTTTGTGACAATAAGTCAGCTATTATGCTTGCTTCCGATTCAGTTCTTCATGAACGGTCCAAGCATATTGAGGTAGACATTCATTTTCTTTGTGAGAAAGTTCGGTCTGGTGTTATGACTCCCTCATTTGTCCCTTCATCTGAACAGACTGCAGACATCTTCACTAAGTCCATGGGCCCAACATTGTTGCAGTCCTCAATTATCAAGCTGGGTTTGGTTGATATCTTCGCACCAGCTTGAGGGGGAGTGTTGGAATTAGGAATTATTTAGCGTATCTTATGGTATCTCATTACGTTATTTTAGGCCATCTGTTTTGGCTATAATTTCTGTTCTTTCCTTATTTTGCCTTGTCAATGTTGATCTATAATACACGGCTAATCCTCATTATTGGGTGAAGCCAAAAATACAAAGAATACATCTTCTTTTATCACATAATTTCAAACAGCATCTTTTACATCATGCTGTCTCCTCATAATTTGTCTGTTCATCTTGGCAGTTTCATTTGGTTTCAAGTCAGTGGATGAGTACTATTCCAACTCAAGCAGTTCAGATTCCATTAAGCACGTGCGCACACCTTTGCTTTGCATTCAGGTAATTTGCGTACCATTTCAGATACTATATACTATATAGTAGTAATTTCTACCTACTTACTGATAAAGTTGTAAGATTTCTGATATAAAAATCTGGTCATGTTCTTGTTCTGTGGTCCAGCCAGCACTGTATTTTGTTTTCATTCTCATTAAAGACCCATTTGAGGGCTCGTTTTTTTGAGCTTCTTCACTTTAGAGTAGACTTGGGTTTGGTTCAGCTCGGTTCAGTTTGATCAGGATATGGTGGGTCCAGTTCTTTCCTTATCTTTTGAATGGTCTAAGTTTACTATGTTTTTTGAAGAGGAACTCCTTGAGTGGAAACCCTGGGTCTAGGTACTCCCCCACCAGGGCCACCACCCACAATACTGGGCAAACCCGAGACCCCTGAGAATGGTTATGCTTTGCAGGTGGCCCAAAGGGTAGAGAGGAGTTAGACCTTTTAAGTGTCAAATGCAAAACCTCCACTTGCTTAGGTAAGTTGTAGACCAACTGACCTAACCCTCATGAATGTGGCCAACTGGGCATCAAAGAAGTGTTTTTTCACTAGAGTTAGGAGAGTATTGGACTTATTGGTTGTGTCATTTGTGGTGTTCTGATATGTCCATAGATTGTAAAGGACTTGAAGATTTGTTGTTTTAAATGTAGTTATATTCAGCCATTGTTTCTATTTTCTTGCCAAGCTGTAGCTACAACTGGACACATACACTACTTGGCAAAATGCTTGCAACCTTGTGAGACGATAGAGTAAAGGGAAGAAGAAGTAATTTACAATAGATGTTCAGTTATTGCGAAACATTTTGATTGAGTTCAGAATCAAAAGTGAGACAACTCTCAAATGATTAGTATTCAAACTTTGAATGTGCCACTTATTCAAGTGGAAATCAAAAGAGGGGGAACATTATTTCTTGTTCTGTAATGCATTTCGTTCCATGGTTCACAGGCTGCAAATGATCCAATTGCTCCATCTAGAGGAATCCCTCGGAAAGATATTCAGGTCTCTCTCTCAAATATGCAGGATCATTTCTCGTGTTACAGCATCATTTTGTACATCATTTATTACGTGATCACATAAATTCTATATGCAATCCTGTTTTAATCTCTCTTGTGGCAGGTTGCTATTTCCTTTTTGATCTTAGTTTCTCTGAAAACAAAGTTTAAGTGAGAGGATCATTTAGTTTCATATAAGTTTATCTTTCACGGAATTGGTTCTAAAAGGAAAAAAGGTAAAATTTGTGAAAGTGAGGAATTCTTTTTTGTTTAGGTTTCAAGATTTTCCATTATATGTCTTCTTACTGCAGGTAGAATGAGGTAGCCTAATGGTTTGATAATCCTTCGTTACATTTGTCTTCTCTTTCTCCTCTTATTGGTGCTGTCCAAATGTATAGTTCTGTATCAACTAGGGTAATCCGCCGCTTTCAAGTACCTGGTTGGCCGTGTGGATTCACTTCGTTATTCATCTTTCTCACTGCTCAAACCCATTCTTCGTTAGCCATCTGTCATCTCTTTTTGCCTCTACTTAGATTTGGCCTTCTCTGGTCCTTGAGTTTTCTTGTGAAATTGCTTGTACTTGTTGGCTCAGCCTCTGGCCTTCACTAATGGTGCCAATCGTAATTACATATGTGCCATATCAGGTCCTAGTATTTTTTAAATGTTTAGTAGCATAAGCTAAGGGGGCAGGAAACTGCAACAATTGTTGTGTCCAGTGAGTTGAATCGCGTGACGACAAGCTTGGTTGTACTATAATTGTGTTAATGAGTTTATCCCATGTTTGTTTTCTTTCAACGTTGGAGCCATTTTCTGGCTAGCAAAGGTTTCTTTCTTTTTGTTCTTTCGTATGTATCTCCTGCAGGAGATAGTCTAGAAGTTTCAATATTCGAGTTTGAGGTGCGGTTTTGTTTAGTAGGGTTGCGTCGGACTGCCAACCAAAAAGGCTTTTCTATTTTCTTTTTCGCTTCCGTAAGCGGTTGAGTTGGGATTTGAATAAAACTAGATATGAGAACAAGGGAATGACTCCAACCCGAGCGGAAACCATGGATTCACAGGAATGCAAAACCCTTTTTCAAACTGTACATCCTCTTTTACGCCCCCATATCTAAAGTTTTGTCATACTTTTCGACATTCCAGATGAGCATGTGTTTTGTGCCTAAATTAGTAAACATGCTTTGTTCGGTTTGATGTAATGCTTCTCTTCCTAACCCTCTGAGAATCATGTGCTGCTATCTCAGGAAAACCCAAACTGTCTTTTAATAGTCACAGCCAAAGGGGGCCATTTAGGGTGGGTTGCTGGCACAGAGGCTCCTCGTGGCGCTCCATGGACTGATCCCCTGGTGATGGATTTCCTGCAACATTTAGAAAAAACAGGATCCGGGACCAGTGAATCTTGTAGTAAATCCGACAGTGCGATGCAAAACGCAGTGAGCTTGCATGGGGTAGAGGTACAGCTATCAACATGATTCTTGTATTCACGTTGTTGTAACTGTTGATATCTGGTCTTTCAAGTGGGATTGCAATATTGAAGTCCATGCCAAAAGCTATTGTCTTCTGATTGAAATTTTATGAGCTTTTGTACTTAAAAATTTGGCAGTGAGACAATGTGTACACTATCAAACTCACCAATCAATATCGTCATGGTTTTGTATTATCTAGAGCAATTTTTTTTGAAGCTAGCCCTAGCGCGCGTTTTTTTTTTTCCTTTTCAGATTACAGGAATAAGGCAATTGTTTGTTGATTTGAGTGAGGGTGCAGTCATGTCACGCATTGCACATGGTCCCTTCAGTCCTAGATTTTTCTAGATGTTGTTTATAATTCGATTCAGCACTCAAAATTGAATGCAGTAAGTGGTAAAAAATAAATCTGGTATTCATACTTTACACCAATGGCGTGTTGGATAAGGTCCGACCTGGTTGGATAAGTCAACAGTGAAAAGTCGAACCTGGTTGGATAAGGTCCGAGTATGAGTCTCCTAAGCCCGCCTTGCTGGGGTCGAACCTGTTCCAAACACCAGCCACATGGTATGAGTCTTTAGGTTCGGTAGAGTCTGCGGTATGATGTGACGGGGCGATGCTTCGGTATGACATACCTTACACTTTCTTCTTTGACAGAAAAAAAGATTTCATACTTCTGATTGAATTTTCAGGAATTTGTAAGCCACCCACCTCTCCAAACCACCGCCGCCATCTTCCCGCAACCTTGCATTTCCATCTCTCCACAGCTGCCACCTTCCACCATCACCACTATCCTACCTCATGTGTCACTTTGTACCTATCAATAACTTCGAGATCTTGTGGATAAACCTATCAATAACTTCGAGATCTTGTATTATCCACAGAAAAATAATAGAAAGGAAAATGCAAACTGCCGTCTATTTGGCGGGGATAATAGATAGAAAGTGTATCGACATTCAAAAAAATGTATTAATATCCGTGAAATGTGTTTTAAAATCCAAATTTATTTATCATTATATACCTATTATCTTCCGTCTAATGGGTGGAGGTCAGCAAAAACTTAATATAAAATGACTCGGTTGTTTACAATGCTAATCTCCATCTTATTTGATACTATTTTGCAAGTCCTAAATATGCAATGCAGAAACCAAAATTCAGGAACTCACAGACTTTCTCTCTGCACAAAAATCTGACAGAAAAACGTGCTTACGATCTGAGCATTACCATGGTTCTGTAATTTTCTGTCTGGACTCTTTCTTGTTTTAGTTTTTTGAGAATCATTCTGTCTGAACCTAAGTGACATTCGTACGTGCGCGAGCGGAAGTTCAAGTGTGAAAGCGCCTTTGAAATACAATTCAAATTATTGAAATGTGTGAGAGGAAGAATTGAAAGTGCGACCGCATCGCAGATATTGAGAGCGGGATCGCGGGATTTGAAAGGATCATGTCACTGGGGTCCGGACGGTATTTGGCAATTTAAAGATGGGTCTGGATGAATGTGAACGTGGAGGACCCAACCTTGTCGGGCATGGGGAATAGTTACCGGCCGAGTCCAGTCACTATACAACAAATGGACGGCATATGGTGGGCGTGGGCCCTCTCATCACGTGCTGTACCTGGAATCTGTAAAAGAAGAAAAGTGGGAGCAGAAGAAATCTAAAATACTCTCTCCGTCGCCTTTTTAATGTCCAGTATTCTATTTTAAGCTGTTTCTTAATAAATGTCCATTTTGTAAAATTAGTAGATAAAAATGGGTACATTTTTCATTTTGCCCCTAAAAGTATATTCCATTTTAAAAAATTAATGAGTAAAAGTGTAATGATGATATTTTCATAGAGGGTAAGTAGGAAAAGTGGAGGTAAAAGTTGATGTGAAAGGGGTAATGATGATGTTTTCTTAATAAATTGAAGTTACGAAGCGGGACACTTGAAAAGGGACGGAGGGAGTACATAATTTCTGTGCGAGTGCATGGGCGGGAGGGCAAGCGTGAAAACATCCATTAAAAACATCCCCAAACCACTAACATTCACCGATAAGATATCGAGGATGGAGAGTGCGAGTGCGGTATGGAAATTGAGAGGAAAGCGATGACATTTTGAAAGATTACGTGGCTAAGAAAGAAACAAAAGAAAGAAGAAATCCCTATAGTTGTAGACAAAAAGAAAAAGAGCCCCATTTAGAGGGTGTTTGACTGCCGGGCTTTTCGTTTTCCATTTTTCAAGTTTGGAGTGTTCGGCAGCCATCCTTCAAAACAGGTTTCCAGAGAATTTAGGCAGCTCAAATAAACGTGTTTTGCCTCTCTCTCCCTGTCTCATCTGCCCTGGATATGGGAAATAAATTCTTTAACAAAACGTTTAAGAAAAGGAAGAAAACAATGGATTTCCTTTGGTGGTTCTACTTTTTGTGGATTTTATCTTCACATAAAATGAAACAAAATCTAGGGGCATCCGCAAGTAAGAAAAATATCAAGAGCCTACATGAACTTTTAGTCTCAAGACAAATTTGAAAAATATCAAGAGCCTAATCATCCGTAAACCAAGTGGCGGAAACTGAATTTTCATGAAGAGGATGTTCATAAAAAAAACTAAGAATTTAAAGGGTTAAGATAATATTGTTCATGGTTTAAAGATGTAATGGTGATATTTTGATATCAAAATATTAGTTTTGGAATATATACCTTTATGTAGAATACTTCTTGATGTTTTGAAATTTGGGGGTCGTGGCTGCTGGCTGCCCCTGCCTCCATCAACCATGTTGTATGTCTCTCCAAAATTTGTTGGTGTTATTGCCGTTGTCACCATCTCCATGACAATTACATCGATGACTAGCGATTTACTCACTCCGTCCCTTTTTAAGTATCCTGTTTCATAACTCTAACTTATTAAAAAGACATCATCTTTATACTTTTCACATCAACTTTTTTCTTCATTTTTCCTACTTACTCATCATCATTACATTTTTACTCACTAACTTTTCAAAATGGAATCTACTTTTAGGGGCAAAATAGAAAATTCACCAACTTTTACCCACTAACTTTACAAAATAGACACTTATTAAGGGATAGCCCAAAATAGAATACTGGACTATAAAATAGGGACGGAAGGAGTAGGATCTTTGTGGTCCAACTTTTATGTAGTTTTTTTTTTTGGAATTTGGATTAGCTAGTACTTTTTCATTCATCTTAACAAGAAGAATTTACAAAACAAAAATTATGACTAAAACCTAAATGTTGTGTTCATTTTTATCTACTTTTTAAACTTTTAGTCTCGAGACAAATTTGAAATGTGTTTATCAGTATTTATAAAATCACCAACAATGGAAAATTACTAATTAACTAAAATGTAAATTAAGTTAGTTCATATTCGCTCACTAAGAAAAGACCTAGTTAGTCCACGAATAAAGTTAGTCCTTTCTAGGTAATACATTCAAATTCAAGTCTTATCGTTCGCAAGAAAAAAATAATATGAAATCTTTAGCATATGGAGGGGAGTTGAATTCCTGACCTCTTTTCTTCTAGCACCTTAGTATACTTATGATGTCGTCGGGCCAAAGGCCTCTTGCTATCACGTATTGATGTTCCAAAACAGTGTTTGTGTATTTTCAAACACATTTTTTGCATTTACGCGTGCTTGCAAATATGAAGATCGAGGTCATGATCATACCACATTTCTTACCACTTAATTTGATATAGTAATGGTTCAGTTGTGGGAGGCGCTGAACCAGTCATTTGCCCCAAGAATTATCTACTCCTACAATCTACCAAGAATGACACGTGAACCCCGATGGGTTTGGCGAAGTGAACATAAAAAATATAAGTGATTGTCCTCCATGAAGTCGCATGTTCGAATTTCACGGAAGCCAAATATTTCAAACTTTGGGGTTGTTGTAGAGTCTATCTAGTCGTTCACTCCAAGGTGCCATAATTAGCCGAGGTGCCCACAAACTGGGATCCGTTTATCAAAAAGAGTGACGTGTGTGCTAGCGTGGCAACTATGGATGAATGCAACTTAAAGTGGGGGTGGGGTATCCATGGAGAGAGAGAGAGAGATTGATTTTGGGAAGAAGTGGTTGTTTGAGCCTTGTCAATTTTGGGAAGAAGTGGTTGTTTGAGCCTTATCCTTATTAAATGTTTGGGAAGCATAATTTGGACGAGGACCATAAAATCATTAAATCCACACCAAATGCACGTTCTAATCGGATGTGGACCATATAGTGGCCAAGTTCTTTCTTTCTTTAATTATGAGCATGGGCTCCCCATATTTCTTTTGGTTTTTGTCTTTCCATTTTCTTGCTCCCATTCCCAAGCCAGTTGGAGATAGGGTTCCCTCTAGTTTGGAGCAGAGTTGATCACTCCAGCTTTGACTGATTCCGCCGGCCACCCAACCATTTTCATCTCTCCTCTTTTTCTTTATCCTACTTTTCTCACCTTATCCATCTGTTTGGTCCAGAGTGCTCCTATAGATTTAATTACACAATATCACTCCCTGCGATCGCTCTAAAAACAGACTTGCGGGTGCAATGTCGAATGCCATGAATAGCTTAATTGAAGCCCTCCCTAACTCCAATTGATTTAGGAAAGATGGTGAAAAAATGACCTGACTTCATCTCAGGACGGAGTCAGAATTTTTGACAACGGGATCAATTTCTATTAATTTACCAGTTAATATGTGTGTGTATTGACAATAGAGAGTGCTAATTTAATTAACTACATGTCCTTGGGGTGCCGTACGTAGTAGCTAATGCGCAAACATTGTCTCACTATTTGTAAAAGTGCAGTAGAAATCTCTGAATGTCTATTTGATATTTGCACAATTATCGTTAGAATACACGCGCAACCTTTATCCTCACACTTTTTGCAGAAGATAAGTAAAAATAAAAATGGACTCCTATCGACGAGCGTCACTCACTCGTGAATTTCAATTCTTTCACTCCTCCAACCAGTAATCGCTCAAGACTGGACACAAAGGAAAGTTATTATTAATCTTAGAACTCTAGAAGTTTGGAGTGCCGAGCAAGGAGTTGATAAGAACAAATTAATCTCAAGGTTAATAAAAGTATGGGACGAAAGATGAGTCAGATGGGTCCGATGATTAAGATGAGTTTATTTCCTTGTTTCGTCTTTTCTAGTAGTCCGCGTACGTACGAGACAACTTTTTGAACATTCTTCGAAAGACACATGCATATATGGTTGGAATCCGACGTCATTGGTTATCTGGTGCTGTCGTGGTAATTAAAGCAAGACTAGTCATACTACTGACACAGATAGAGAAAAATAACATTTTGATTTCGATATCGTGTTGCATTGGTTTATTACTATGGATCCATCTGATCCGGGAATTCTGTAGGGCGGGCTGTTTTACAGGGCCTGTATGATGCATATGGATTGTCTATATCGACAATTAATAGTTCAGATATGTTTGTTATCTTTGACGAACAAACATGTGATCTCTGAACTATTAATTACTGAGATAAACGGTCCGGATGTATCCTGTACTGTGCCCTACACATAATGAGGGAGAGATTTGGTAAGGAAAACAATAATTAGATTTTCTTTTTTGTTTCTTTTATAATCACATGGCCACTATTTTAACGAATAGTAATCCAACTTGATAAAGATAGAGATAGAGAGAAAAAATAAAGATTATGAGAAAAAAGAAGGGAGAGATTTGGTAATGAAGGCAATAATTAGGTTTTCTTTTTTTGTTTCTTTTCCAATCACATTGCCCCGCTACTATTTTAACGAATATTAATCCAACTTGATAAAGATAGATATAGAGAGGAAAAATAAATATTACGGAAAATAAGAAGATAGAGATTTGGTAAGAAAAGCAATGAAGAGTAATCCGATGAATATAAATATTGCTCTCATTTGTATGCTTAGACATTTAAAATAAAAAAAAAACTACTCTGCAAAGGCATAGACGCATGCAAATGAGAGCATGCAGTTTCTTATCAAAAATATTTAGGAGATTCTTGCAAAGGCATAGACGCATGCAAGCTAGGAGATTAATTGCATGAAATATCGTACGAGAAATTTAGGATCGTAGGCCGAAACTTTTGTTTGGTTTATGCAAGTTGGGGGAACTGGCGGTCCTATCTTAAGTAACATAATTTCCGTACTAATGTGAGAGAAATCATAAAAGCATCTTTCAAAAATCACTCATCTCGATGATAGCAAATGCTCCTATCAAAATTCATATCGAAAGAAAGACGAGAAGATGTTAGGTAGCTAGGGGCTACAGCACCAATGTTTCACTACAAACTGGAGTATTTATAGTGTCATGACAACAAAACGAGGTGATACTACTAGACTTTCTTTTTTTGAACTGCAGGTGAGACTACACTTTGACATTCATTATTGACAACAAAAGCTTATAATGAATATTTTATACATGCAAATGTACCTAAATATTAGAGATTGTAATTTTGGACACGACACAATAAAAAGAAAACACGATTAGAATCTAGCATGAAATTAGAGGGTTTGGGCCGACTACTTTTTTGACGCAAACAAGAATAAAACATGACCTGACGACACGAAAATTAAAGGGGACAATAACTGTTTAAATAAAGCATTCAATGAGAGGTATACGTTATTTTCAACAAATATATAATTAAAAATATACTCTTAACTTAGGAAAAAACTTACACAATTATGGAAATATTTGAAATTTCTAAAATAACTGTTTAATTTCGAGTTGGGGCTGCATATATACAAAGATAATGACCAGATTCACTGTACCAACCCAATTAT
Source organism: Rhododendron ovatum (assembly GCA_019656835.1). NCBI lineage: Eukaryota > Viridiplantae > Streptophyta > Magnoliopsida > Ericales > Ericaceae > Rhododendron > Rhododendron ovatum. The sequence goes on from CM033798.1 coordinate 46,545,372, forward strand.
CCCAAATTTTAACGGTAAATCCACAAAATCATGTTAACAAATTGAATTCATACCAAATTCCACCACCCAATTCAATAAGTAACCCATCAACTGGGGGATTGTGTTATGCACTCGCCGCACAACACCATGCTGTATTGTGTAGCATCCAAGCAGTTCATTCGGTAATTCGACGGTCCAAATCTCATTTCTACTGTGTAACTTTCGAGCCGTTTATTGCTGATGTATAATCTGAATCATAGGATTGTCGAACAAACGGCTTAAATGCCGCACAACACAATTTCCAGGTTTGTAACCCATATCATATGGTGGCGCTCTTTTTTTTTTCACACCAAAAATATCACATGACAATGTTACATGATACCCGGGATACGCAATAATTGGCCTAGTATCGCCCAAACTCTCTATATAAATCCTTCCTACCTGCATTGCCATATACCACTACAAAACCACCTCCTTCCCAAATCCCTCCTCACCTCTAGTTCCCTACTCCTACCAACCCTGCCCCTCTCTCTCTCCCCCTCAATCTAGACCAATGGCGGAAACCGACTTCCGTAACGTCGGCCTCTCAGGAAAGAAGCGAGCCGGATCCGATGACATCGATCGCGACGATTACATGTCATCGAAAAAGGCGCTCGTAACCATGCCGCCATCGTGGGAGGATCCTGCCGCAGTGCTGGCCAACTCCCGCCACGAATTCGGCGAGCACGGCGGCGTCAACATGTCCATCGAGGCCTCCGCCACATTCACCGTCATGGAGCCGGAAACCATGCGCCGCATGTTCTCCGGCGAGTTAGGACCCGACCGCGACTTCTTCATCTACAGCCGCCACTTCAACCCCACCGTCCTAAACCTCGGCCGTCAGATGGCGGCCTTGGAAGGGACCGAGGCCGCCTACTGCATGTCCAGCGGCATGGCCGCGATTTCCTCTGTTCTGTTACAACTCGTTAGCAGCGGGGGACACGTGGTGGCGTCGAGGAGCCTCTACGGGGGGACGCACGCGCTGCTGACGCATTTCTTCCCCCGCGCGTGCAACATAACGACGACGTTTGTCGATCTAGGGGATCTGGAGATGGTGAAGGAGGCGATGGTGGAAGGGAGGACGAAGGTGTTGTATTTCGAGTCGATGTCGAATCCTACGCTGGCGGTGGCTAACGTGCCGGAGCTCTGCAGGGTAGCGCACGACAAGGGGGTGATGGTTGTCGTGGATAATACGTTCGCTCCGATGGTTCTTTCGCCGGCGAGGCTCGGCGCCGACGTCGTCGTTCATAGTATCTCTAAGTTTATCAGCGGTGGGGCCGACATCATTGCAGGTATGTTTGTTGACAGTAGACGTGGCGTCGTTTTATAATGCAGAAATGTCCAAACGTACGTTCTGGATAGGTTATCTTGTTTTGGTGGTATTCTTGTTTTGTTAATTTAATCATCTCCTTGCATTAGTCTCATCAAAATTGATTACAATAATTCTCTAACCACCAAGCACACAATCACACAAATTCTCTCATTAAATATGAAGTCCACACACATTATTATGGGCCCACACACTCGATGCGTATAGTGTGTGTGGGCTCTATGTTTAATGTGAGAAAGTTTACGAGATTGTGTGTGTATGTGGTAGTAGCATAATTGAATTGATTAAAGTCTAGTGGGTGTTTAACTCATAGATGAGATCATCTACTAGAGGTCTGGTAGGGTACATGACACTTATTCATGAAAGTGCACATTTATGTACATTGTACACTTTTATGGATAAATTTAATGTACCTGCCATTTTCGGAGATTATACGTGTGCTAGTTTATATGCCTTTCGCTTAATTCCGAGCGGCCAATTTCTCTGTCCACTGACGACTAGCCAATTAAATCTGGAACAAGTTACCATAGACTAGTCTTATAAGTAAGAGTTACATTTGGGAGGTTTTGTGACTTCTTAGGAGCAAATTCAAAAGTTTTTAAGTTTTTTGATCGTAGGTTGTGATTTATAACTGTATTTTTTGGAAATTAATTGGAGAAGGGACTAAGAAGTGTCAGAGGAGCAATCTTACAATATGTGCAATACTTGCCTTTAACAAATTAAAAAGTTATGATTCTGCCTAATTTGTGGGAGCTGAAGAGGAGTGAGATCATGTACCAAAAAAATTTGGCACAACGAATTCTATGGCTAATATTACTGATCTGTTAGGCTAAGTTCTGAGTACTTGGTTCTGCTCTTCACAAAATAATGTTTCTTTGTTGTCTGCTCTTCACAAAATAATGTTTCTTTGTTGCTGGCCAACCAAAATTACTATCCCTCCCAAACCCAGAATAGAAAAAATTGAGAGAGAGAGAGAGAGATGGTGCGTTTCCCTAATTGAATAGTTTTTTTTTTTGCTCAGCTTCCCTAATTGAATAGTTTTGGTTGAACCTTTTGAAGTTTAAAGTTTGCCACTGGCTTTGCTTCAGATAATGCATATAAGGTTTTAAAATAGCGGTAACAGATTGCGTAGTACGTGATAAGCGTTAGAGGTGTAGCAGTAGCGGGAGTACTCGAGAATTGGGTATAGTAGTCATGAATTTTTTAAAATTATTTTTGGCGTCAGCGCATTTAAAGCGGCCGTAACTTATGCATCTGAATCTGTGTCTAAGTATTGAATTATCGATATCAACACTATCCTGCTTGGCAAGTACGTAGGCAATATAAAATGATCATAATTACCCAAAAGAAATATACTACATAATGATCAGACATAATCATTAATACTTTAGTATTATTAGCATTATGCTGCTTGACATGTGCGTTGAACTATAGTCAGAAAAGGTTGAGAAACAATCAAAAGGGTTATCCTTTTCAGTATGCAGGATATATAGTATAAGGATATTCAAGGTATATCCTTAATATCTTAACCAAGATTCAATGTATATACACAAAGGGGGGCCCGAGTTTGATCTGATCATGAAATGGGGACAAAGTAGAGGAAAAGCTGTTACTTAAACTGCTCATCACATGATTAGTGCAACAACTTGGAATGTGATCACATGGAAGAGATGAACTAGTGTTACTTTTTTCTTGTATTGATGTGGTCCACTAGTGTGGGTCCTGTGGGTGTCATAGTATCATACATGTGAAGTTTGTGTACTAAAATTGTTTAGTTGCACCGACTTTAATTGGTGGACATACATATTCGAGCATAGATGTGTTCTGAATCGTACGATGCACATAGGTACTTCAAAATTAAGAGGAGTTAACGTGAATCAGATGATTTTGCACACATCTTTATCCTGACCTATGCACTGAAGTCTGTGCAGATGTATCATTGTTAGATAGAATAGCATCTTTAATTTGGCTAATTGCAATTTGTTGGAAATAGCACAGCTCTATAGTAACGGATTTTGATGATTATTTTTGGTGTCACACCTGATATGTCACGTGCATTGCTTGAAACCTCACAAGAAAGATCAATTCAGCCAATGCATTAGAGACGCATTATATAGCACCTTGACTGTCGTTTATGCACAGAGTGAATAAAGGTAGAATGTTTGGTGGTTATGGGTGGACTCTACGAAAATTTGTGATAGATAAAATAATTAGAGTACCAAATAGCGGTGCCTCAAGACCACTTATTAACTTATCTGAAAGTTGAGTCATATATAATGCGTGGTCCCCCTGTGGGACCCATCTCTAATTGTGACAGGGATTTAATTGTATAGAACTAAGCACTAACTAAAATCCTTGTACATGTACTTTTTCCAAGAAATAATACTTACACGAAAACCAGTGACATATGGAAATGCCCAGAACACACAGGAGGCACTAGGTCCCATAGTGACTCTTGTTTTGTTTGTTACTAATATATAAAAGAATTGGTATTTGGAAAAAGGACTCTCTTTTCAGTACATATTTTATAGTAATATTCCGAAGTATGATACTCCCAAAGGTGTAACAAACAACTTTGAACAACGATTGACAATGGACAGGTGCCGTCTGTGGGCCAGCAAGCCTTGTGAACTCCATGATGGACCTCCATCAAGGGGCCCTGATGCTACTAGGCCCAACAATGAATGCCAAGGTTGCCTTTGAACTATCAGAGAGGATACCTCACCTGGGCTTGAGAATGAAGGAGCATTGCCACCGGGCCTTGACTTACGCAACGAGAATGAAGAAGATGGGCCTCAAAGTCGTCTACCCGGGTCTCGACGATCACCCAGACCACTCTCTCCTGAAGTCCTTGGCCAACAAAGACTATGGGTACGGTGGGCTTCTCTGCCTGGACATGGAAACCGAGGATAAGGCTAACCGGTTAATGAACCAATTACAAAACTTCACCCAGTTTGGGTTCATGGCAGTTAGCTTGGGCTACCACGAGACCCTCATGTCTTGCTCCGGTAGTAGCACAAGCAGTGAAATGAATGCGGAGGAAAAGGCATTGGCTGGAATTTCGCCCGGTTTAGTAAGGATGTCTATTGGGTATAGTGGGACTCTGGAGCAGAGATGGGGTCAGTTCGAGAAGGCACTTGCAAGAATACAGGACTCGGGTGTATTCCCGAAGAATTGAAGGTTGTGTCGAGTCTTTTTATGTTGAGATGGTTTGTCGAGTTTGTAACTTGTTAATTATATGGGCTTCTGCCGCTGCTATAATACTTCTTGTTGGATACTCTTGTGCTTCTATGCATAATAAAAAGGGTTTGAACAGCCTACCCTGGATCACTTTTGCAGACTGCTTTTACTCTTGATAGAATTTCTTAACTTTACATAACTTTGTGGTCTGGAATTTAGAGCTTACGGTCAATTTTGGCTCATTGAATCAAGAACCAATCCAAATGTATTGACTTGGTTTGTGCTTAATCCAAAGTCAGAGCAGATTAATTAGCCTTTTGGCAAGTTATCATCTTTTAGACCCTCAAACTACTGAAAAGTTAAATCGATTTGTCCTCTTTAGAATGGTTTTCACAATTTGATGGTATTTCTAGCTTATCCTTGACATTTTACTCTTGATCTAACATAGTACAAATTTTCATGGTATTACTGCTTTCGCTTAGTGATCTACAAAATCATTACTCTCTTTTGTGACAGCCCTGCCGAGCGGCCGTTTATCTCGACAATCAACGGCTCGGATCTTAATTCGAGCAATAGACGGTACAGATTTTCATGCGCTTGGATAAGATCCGATCGCCGTCCGTGCCAAGATGAATAGCCGAATCAGCATCTCCCAATCCAAGAATCTAATGTATCTCACCCATACTCAGAACATCAGCAAGCATCTCAACTTTCCCCTCGCAATGATTACTGGGAATGAAATTCCTAGGAATTCAATACCTGAAGATGAATGGCCAAATCAGCATCTCCCAATCCAAGAATCTAATGTATCTCACCCACACTCAGAACATCAGCAAGCATCTCAACTTTCCCTTCGGAATGATTACTCGGAATGAAATTCTTAAGAATTCAATACCTGAAGTAATTTCATTCCAGTGTTTGGATTAATTCAATAATCTTATGCATGAATCAATTTTTTGGAAAATTATCAAAGTTAATATTTTCTTTTTGTATTGATTGAGTCAGGAATTTGAGATTCCCATGGAGTAAGAGAGAGATCAGATTCCCACTCTAATTAGTAATGCGATTCCTGGTCAGATATGTCATCAGGAATCACAATCTTATTTCTGTCTCTCCCAAATATGGGAATCCTGATAGTGTGACATCACATTTCTATTCATATTTCTTCTAAACGTCAGAATCATGAGACTATGGTATCATATTCTCATTCCTTCTCAGAATTCTTGCCATCCAAACTGAGCCTTCATGTATAGGAGTTAGAATCCACAAACTCACTGCCACACATCTGTTGGGCCAAGACATCACCGTTTAGCCGTTTACGTCCACAAAAATATGAGAAAAGTCGGTGGGTGGGTCGGGCTTAAGCACCATACCCCAAATACAGCCCATCACTATTCTGGCTGTGTTAGTCCATCCAACAATCGGTCTTATGACTTTGTTCGTTTTGAGTTTTAACAATCGATCTTACAACTTTGTTCGTTTTGAGTTTTAAAATTTATGTGCACATAATTTTCAATAAATTCTTTTTATCTATTTCTCATTATTCATTACTCTAAAAAACATTTTTCAAAACTCAAACCAAACTGTTGTCGTTTCCGCTAGTAATTTTCAATTTGCGCTCAAGCTCAGAATCTAAGGCTCCGTTCCAGAACACTTTCTTAAAAATAAGTACTTATTTCACATTTTCAAACTCAAAAATAATATAAATGAAAAATTATTTTTCAATTTTTTTCACAGTATAAAAGATCTCAATGAGATCTATCAAACAAGATCCATATTGATAGAAAAATTATTTACATAAACACATGATTTTTGAGTTTAAAATTATTTTTTTAAAAAATAAGTACTTATTTTCATTTCCGAAACGGAGCCTAAGTTCTTTTTTTTTTTTTTAACAGGGGCCTAAGTTCTCTTTGAGTACTTTATTTTCACGCTCAAACTTGCCCTTCCAGGCTTCTACTCACTCATGCTCACGCACCTTTAAGATCAAAACTCGAAAGCGCCCATAATAAGTGCTCCTTTAGAGAGGGGTCGAAAGCGCGCTAGTCTTCCCGATGTCTCGAAAAGCCCCAAACCAGAAGCTGGTGAAACCAAACGAACCCTCAGACCACCAGCGAAATCCGATTCCGATTCGCAAGTCCGATCCCGAAGCCATGGATTCCTCACTCAACTCTGCTGCAGCCGCTTCTGGCGGCGGCAACGGTGCGATCAACCCTCAAACCAACGACGCCTCTGCCACGGCGGCGGCGGCGGAACCGAAATCAGACGATCCGAAGCAAAACCTGAACCAAGTGATAAACTCGATCCATAAGACGTTGGGACTCATTCACCAGCTCTCCCTCACCGTCTCTTCTTTCAACGTCGCCTCCCAGCTCCCCCTCCTCCAACGCCTGTAAACCCTCTCTCTCTCTCTCTCTCTCTCTCTCTCTCTCTCTCTTACCCTATCTTTTCCTCCCAAATTCTCGCTCTTTCTTTCTATATTTTGATTGTTTCCTTTTTTTTTTTTTTTGTTTTCAATATTTAGATGCAGTAGTGGAGTGATATAGTTATGGTAGATTGAATTAGGAAGAGGGCAGGCAAAAATTGACTGTACAGCCTTTTTGGATGGAGGAATTTGATAAGAAAAGAAAATAAAGGATTA
>CM033798.1:46552640-46627640 GCA_019656835.1 Rhododendron ovatum
GATTTTCTTGCCAAATCACTCATTCGGATTGAGTAATTTGGTGAGAAATGGAGAGAAAATTACAAAAGGATATCTTTTTTATTGGCTCCTTCCGCTTTTGTTGAGATTTGGTGAGAAATGGCTCTCCTTTCCTATCACATCATTTCTCGCAATTCAAATGGGCTGTTAGAGTTAGAACGGTAGATCAAAGGGATTGAGGTTTTTTTGTGATATTACAGTACACAATGTCCTCGCAGAACTAAAAGAATGGAGTAAGCAGAACCATGTAGCCAACCCAATGGATTGAGACTTAAGGCTCATTTGGGTTTGATTTGGTTTTGGTAAGTTTGTAATTGGAATGACTTGTGCAGGAATTCTCTTGTTTTAGAGCTGGACAACATGACTAAAATGGCAGAGAAGTGCAACATCCAAGTCCCCATGCAGGTCGTCAAGTGAGTATTTCGTTTTCCTTTCTTTTGAAGAGTTAATTTATTTTGTTACCGGATTTACTTGTTTTTGTTCTGATAGTTCGAGTATGATAAATTTTCTATTTTTGTGGTATGAGTAGTTTAATTGATGATGGGAAAAACCCGGATGAGTTCACGAAGGATGTGTTGAATGAATGCATTGCCAAAAATCAGATAACTAAAGGAAAAGCTGATGCCTTTAAGGTTAGTTTTTCGCTCTCAGTTTTTCGTTCAACACCAGTTCTCTTGATCTTAGTGTCTTTATCTGTAAATGATTCATCTAATCCTTCAATTGTTTATGGGGCTAGTTTCTTGAGTGTAATTGGGCTTATTTTGATCGTAGACTTTAGGCATTCTTCTACAGGCCAAAAGGCGCAACTTTTACTAATTCAGCGCTAAATAAAAGGATTACTGAGCTCAATTCATGATCAAGCCCTGGCAATCTTATGTAGGGTATTGAGTTCCAGTACTTTCCTCTCTTTTTTTCTTTTTTGGTAGATAAGCAAGATTCATGAGAAAGGAAAAGAATATTTTGACAAGCTTACAGTTGTCATATGGCATGCCCCAGAACTGGAGGGCCAACCAAAACAAGTCAAAAGAACGGCAGAGAGCAAACTAAGGTTTACTGAAAGATGAAGAAGATGTCACAACTCCATACTAATGGATGTAGAAGAAACAGGCTAGGACCCCAGTGAAGCACCAATGACCCAGCTCATAGAAAACACAGAAAGAAACATTCACGCTGGTACCACCAGTTTCTTGAGTGTTCAGAAAACCTGAATGCTTTGAAGTCTCTCTCAAATGTACCAAACACTTCTTGAAGAGAGTACGAACATCTTTATAGCTATTTTGACAATGCTGTGTGTCCTTGAGTGCCAAGTGATGTTTGGTTACATAAAAACGGGATGACCAATCCCGGTAACATGCCAATCCCACCCCCAAGAGGGTTATCTAAGGGGGTCCGAGAGTTTAGCATGCTTGTTTAGCTCCTTTTGTTTGGCGAACCAGAGAATGAAAGATGTCTAGGGATTCCGTTTGCATTAAACTAAATAGTACCCGGGAACATTTGATTTGATCAGTCTACTTGCCAGCCTTCTTTACTGAGAAAATACATGTAGATGAACCAGTCCATGCCACCTTATCAACAACATGGTACAACCCACAAGGATCCACTGCTTAGTATAATAAATCTGTTGAATTTGCGAGTTGCGACAATAGCATCCTTACCCAATCTCTAAGGGCATATACGTCCATCCCCCATTGCAAACTCTATAGGGTCCATAGGCAAAACAGTAATCATTCCGTGGAGATATGGTCAGCCCATCAGGATGTTCAAAATAATTGTGAAATTCAAGTCTCAGCATTCAGAATTTTTGGCCAAGACTATGAGCAATCCCTGGAATAGCCACAGCACAGAATGTGGACTCTTGAGCAAATATGCCAAACATGATTTGTAAGTGCAGCTTTGTTATAGTTGTCCTTTCTGAATGCATCCTGTATTCTTAGTGCAAAATTTTCCGTAGGCAACTTTGCTCCAGAGCCTTTTTGTTTCCTCCCATCCAAAGAAATTTACTAAGCATGTCAATGGCCTTGATAATACGGCAGCTTAAAGATGTTGGACATAAACTCTATCAATGGCCTTCATGACTACATGCATTTTCATTAATGGAGCCTCTAAGGCAATATTGAAGGGTTGAATTCATGATAACGGAGAGTTTAGAGAGCAAAATGGGAGAAGAGTGATTCCATTTACAAGTGTTATTAACAGTTTCTATAAATTTGAGGCTCTTAGCAAAGTTTACAGCTTTCTTTTGTGTTTTTTTTTTTTTTGATAATTAACCATTTTATTAGAAAGCAGAAGGAAAGATCCTCAAGAGTTAGAAAGAATCAAGGCATAGCCTATACAAGGATATACCACAACTGAAAAAAACTAAAGCCCATACAATTGAAACAACTAGAGAGAAATGTGCCAATTTTGGCAGAGCTGAGAGGATAAAGATGTAGGCTTCACATTCCTGCTTTGGGAAGCTTTTAACCCTTTTATCCTGTCTTCAAATCTGACCTACCCAATAACAGCTGAAGGAGACTTTTGAATGCCTCGAAAAATTCTATGATTCCTCTCGTCCCATACAAAATAAACTGCAACAACAAAAGAAAGTCTCCTTAGATAATTAGAGAAACCCTTCCCTTTGAAATTAGAACAGAACCAAGCAATCTTCGGAGACCAAAGGGCAGGACCTAAGGGAATGCAGCAGAGATCAGCAATGGTAGTCCACACTTGACTGGAGAAGGGACAGTCAAAGAGAATGTGATCCAGAGTTTCAGGGAACTGATCACATAGAGAACAAGTAGAACTAGCAATAACTACCCAACTGTGGAGTTTATCTTTGGTTCGTAAGCTCCCTCTAACAGCCATCCATAGTATAAAACTATGACTGGGAATATTTTTTGAGAACCAAACAATCTTGTGCCAGGGAACTATAGGATAGTGAATCCTAAAAGCATTCCAAGCATGAGAGGCCTGATACTTGGATGAAGGAGAACCAGCCCAAATGACTGAGTCAGGAACATTGGGATGAGGCATGAAATCAGGACAAGGAAGAGAGAGAAAAGGCCAAGTCCAGATCCAGATATCATTATATATAATGCAAGAAACTTTAGCTGCCATAGATACACCAGAAACCAACTGAAAGTGATGGCCAAGGCAATCAAGAAGAGGCCCAGCAGGGTGCAAATTATCATCATGCCAAAAATAACTAGAAGATCCATCTCCAATGATGTATCTAACCAAAAATAAGTAGAAGATCCATCTCCAATGATGTATCTAACCAAAAATAAGTAGAAGATCCATCACCAATGATGTATCTAATAAGGGGTCTCACTTTAGGTCTGAGCTGAAGTAACTTCCTCCGTGTCCATGAGCAAGAAGAGGGAATGTTCATTGACCAAAGACATTGATTCTTGATGATATACAGATAACTCCATTTGACCCATAAGGAATTCTGATGAGAGCAGATGGCCCAAAGATGTTTAGCCATTGCAGCATAATTCCAATCCATTTTCCTCCTAATACCAATACCTCCCTCGTTTTTAGGACAGCAAAGAGCTTCCCAAGCAACCTTATGGGAGTGATTATACTAGGTAGATCCTGACCGAAGGAAGTTCCTCAAAAGGAGCTCAATATGTTTCCCAACTGCCTCAGGGACAGCACAAGACAGAGTTCTAGTGGCCCAATGATCAATCTTAGCAGAAATCTTAGTAATAAGAGGAGCACAATCAGGTGCAGAGAGTTTGGTAGAAGTAAGAGGGACCCCTAGGTACCTCACAGGAATATAACCAAGCTGAAAACCCGCAAGGTTGCAAAGTCTGAGCTTTTCATGTTCTGAAACACCACCAATGAAGACCTTGCTCTTGTTACTATTAGGTAGCAAACCAGAAAACTTATAGCTCTATGCACAAGCTGAAAGGACTGGTCATTTGGGTAGCACAGGATGAACAAATCATCATCAAAACATGTATGGCTAATACCCAAGTCTTGACACTAATAAGGATGATAAGAAAAGCCCCCAGAAGAGAAAAGCTGCTGTAGAATTCTAGGAAAGAACTCCATGACCAAAATAAAAAGGTAAGGGGAGAGAGGGTCCCCTTGCCAAGACCTCTAACACCAGGGAAAACCCCCTTCAGAAAGCACTATTAAATATTAATGGAGATGGAGACCTCTGGGAGTAGTGATGCAATTGGATACCCAAGTCCTGAATCTAACAGCTTTGGTGGGTTATTTGCAATAAATTTCGGAAAACTGAAAATGGTTACCAATTTTAAAGAATTCAGAGAGGGATAGATCTGAATTTCTTTAGGAAAAAGCAAAAGACTTCTCATTTAGTGAGTACCAGTGTTATTATGTATGATAGAGGAAGGGCACATGCCTCTCCAGCCCCGTACTTAAATCCACAACTACTTGCTTCTGCCTTGAAAGTTTTAAATGGTACCCCTTTTGTACGAAGTATCAATTGAGTCCTTACTAACATGCGTTTTCTAAGTTTATTGTAGTTTCCTTTTGTGCGGTTAAATGGTTCGGGTTTTCGCTTGACGTGGCATAGCTGGAAAATTGAGTATCTCTTTTATTTTAAATTGCCGTGTCAAAGAATTTCTATGTTACTGTACCCAATTTCTTTTATTTTTGCAATCTTCTTGTTTGTAAAGATCACTAGTAAAGAAAATTGCATTACTATTTTGCATGTGCTTTTGATCTTGAAGGGGATTATCATTGTTCCTTGTGTTTTGCATTAGGGTCTACGAAGGCATCTTCTTGAGGAACTTGAACAGGCATTTCCGGATGAAGTGGAATCTTACAGGGAGATACGAGCTACTTCTGCTGCTGTAAGTTTCTCTTTAAAGTGTCAGTGTTGATGTTTTCAAGATTTGGGGTGCCATCTTTCTTCATCCAGTTATACATTTTGATATTTATATATATAAGGAACTTGTAATGGTTTGAAATATTTAAGAAAAACTAAAAAATGCATGTCTTGCGTAAGAAGAAATGAGAAAAATAACAGTTTGAAGTTTTTATTCTTTTGATCCAGTGCATTTTACGGGCTGAAGAGTACTAGGAAGTTCCTAGATCTTACAAAGACTCAGTTTCGGATTTATCTAAGCTGTAGGATCAACGTCCATGCTTTGTTGGAACTGAATTTTGCTTATGGTTGAATTTTTTCCTTGCATTTAACAGAGCCAAGATAGGTTGCTTAATCTTTTTAATTGGTTTTCGCTCTGTTACAAGCACTAAGGTCCTAAACATCTAATGCAGGAATTGAAGCGGCTTGCACAAGCACAGAACATGTTACCAAATGGAGACGTGAAAGTCAAACCCGAGCTTTGAGAGCCCCTTTTTGTTGATGAATCAGGATACTCAACTCAACCTAATTGGTTGCATTCCATGTCTGTAATCTCAATGTAGGTGGAAAGAGATGTATGCACTCGCAGTGGTTTACAAGGCCATTTATGCTACTCGGCAGTCGTTACTTAAGTGAACAACAGTCCCTTTTATTTTCTTCCCCTCGCCATTTTAGGTTTTTTTTTTTTGTACGGAGTCTGATAGTTTTTCTTCTTTTCCCCTCTCTTTCGTGTCTGTCTCTCTCACAAGAACATCCGACATCCGAAGTGAATTTTAGTTCGAAGGCCAGTTCCAGATTTCAAGGTTGGGAGGCCAGTTAAGGAAGGTGCATAGAAATTTGCTTGAAGCATAGCATAGGTTAGCTAATAGTTGGGGTTTGTGTATGAGTATACTTTTGTCTTGGCCCAAAGAGTTGGGCATGTATATAATGGTGTTTTAGTCTACTAAAGTGTGAAAAAGAGTAGAACAAGTAATTTTTTTCGGTCATACGATAGAACTTACCTTTTATCCCAACCCATTACAATGGATAACAAACTTCTCTCCATAGGATTTGAACCCTCAACCTCACAGCAATTTAGTGCTACTACACTATCTCTTGGCTAACTATCGTGATTTTTTAGCCATTCACTTAGTAGAGGTTTTTTAAGAAATCAGATGCAACAAATTAAGTTTATAAAAGGTTAATAGTCCTCAAATAGACTCGTCCTGAAAAATAACAAGGCAGTTGATTGATCAACGGACTTGTCTTGTACCTTAAGAAATTACCTACTCAATAGGCTCTATATGTTATGAACCCCACACCTAGTGTGGTTTATTCACCTTTTTAAAGTAGAAGTGTTCTGACTTAAGAGTTATAATACAGGAGGTGTTCAACTCCCGTTGTGACTACTAAACATCTAATGCCTAACATCCTACTGTCTGGGTGAGATGATAAACCGTAGCCATCTCCTACTAAAAAATTCCATTTCCACCTCCTCTTGATGTAATGATGTTCTCATGATTGGAAAATTAGAAGAGAACAGCATTACATGCATGAATCGAGTAAGTTTATAACCAAGTAATTTGCATTACAGCCATGCATTTTCAATTATAATTAAAATTCTACAAAAGGATGAATTTGACAAACCTTGGGGCTCGCTTGATGGTCAAGGCTTAGTACCTTGATATTTATTCCCTCCTAAACTTTTAGGTTCGAAATTTCTCAGATGTACTTATCAACTCATTTGCGAGCAGTCCATACGGAGCTTTGCTTTAATTGGTTTCCTGTTAGTGGGGCGATGAAATTGAACCTCTAGAATTGAACGAGATGCACATATGCCGGCCTGGACACTTGAGTAATAAAAAATGATGAATTGGACAGGCTGTCCAAATATGTGCCAACCCAAGACTAAAATATAGTAAATCAGCTTCAGCAGACAGAAGACACAGCGACAGCAACCCCCCACCAGACTCTGTGGCTGTTTCCATTTGAGTAATTGAATGCAAACGAAAACCAAGTTTGTCGTGGTGTTTGTGTTTTGTGTGTGGGTGTGGGTGACCATGAAGGTTTCTTACGTGAATTAATAGCAAAACGTTTGCATTTGGTCCTAATTTTCTGGGTTGTTTTTTTGTAGGCAAACGAATCTTCTTTTCCTCAAAAAAAAAAAAAAAAAAAAATCAAAACACCCTCTTGCTTGCTTGTTGGCGATAAAAGCTAAGCACAAAAGGGCCCTCACCTTTTCTACTTTTCAACTGCTCTCCCTTTAAAGGAGAGAGAGAGAGAGAGAGAGAGAGAGAGAGAGAGATATCTCCCCCCTTTAAAGGAAGTCACTGGACTCGGTGTCAACCACTCTAGGGGTGAGAAAGAACAGTCTAACCGTGAGTCATTTCCAAACCGAATAGTTTGGTTTTATTTTTTGGTAATGTGGTTTAGTTCCGATTTAAAAAAATTAAAGTCCGTGATCAATGGTTTGGTATACAAATTTATGTTACTAGTTTTGGTTCAAATCCGATCCGAATTGTGTGTGTATATATATATATATATATATATATAACTTAGATACAACTAATAAAAAGAGGCTGAGCCATAGTTAATACATTGCCTAATCTAATTATCCAATATTCTACTGCCCTATTCCTTCGATGCCAAGACTAAAATACCCAAAGTTTTATATATCAAAACATATTCCTATTCTATATAAACCTAAGTTGCATAAATATCTCTCTTGCCCTGCAATAATAAGCACTCTTTGCTAGCCTCTATTTTCTCTCAAAATAGTTTGCTATATTTTCTCTCAAAATATCTCTCTTGCCCTGCAATAATAAGCACTCTTTGCTAGCCTCTATTTTCTCTCAAAATAGTTTGCTATATTTCATACAAGTGTTTTGGTTTAATTTCTATCTGCAATTTTAAATACATTAAGTACTTTATAAAGATGATATCTCAAGTTTAAGCAAATTGTGGTTCAAAATCCAAATCAAATCTTTAATTTGATGGTTTGGATCTATGAAGTTTAGGCAAACCGTGGTTCAAAATCCAAATTGATAAGTATTTTGACGGTTTGGATTGGTTTGGTTCTATAAATTTTGTGGAGTGGTTTGGCTATCAAAGTTTATAATCAGTATGTGTTGATTTGATTCTTAATTTGTTATTAAAAAATTTAACAAGAAAAAACACTACTATAAAAAGTCAAACCAATTAAAGACAATATTAACTAATTTGAACACTCGATAACGTAAAAGTATAACTTAATTGTTGTAAAAACTTAAATATGCATGTCGTGTACATGTGTATTTTTAAGTACTATAAAAAGTAAATTCAGTCTATGTGGGAGCCCACCCAAGGCTAAGAGTCTCACATTGGGAATAAGAGAAACATGTTTATAAGCAAAGATGAATCAACAGCTATTATTAACTTCATGTTAACATTTTGAGTTACATGGTTATGCGAATTATTAAGTAGGTCAACTAAGGCGGGTCGTTACAGTTAGTATCAGAGTACAACTCTGGTCCACATGGTGAGAGTTACCTCTAGAATCTGATACAAGCACATTGATTGTGTTGCACAGAACTAAGTGTCACACTATGACCAACATGGGAAGGTTGTTGGGCTAATGCAATGAGGACGTTGCACCATAAGGTTGGGAGATTGTGATCGAGACCCCAAGCCCATAAGTCCCACATCGGAGAAATGGAAAAAAGTAAAGTAATTTATAAGAGATTCCAACCAATTGCTGTATAACTTGATGTTAATTTTTTGAGTCACGTGATTAGGTAAATGGTTAAATAGGTCAGCTGAAGTGGATTGTTAGAGCATCCGCAACCAAAATATGCCACATCAGCATTTGATTATACATTTAGTTCATAATAATTAAACTTAACAACCTCTACCTTCACATTGGTTATTTTTTACATCCCTAACAAAAAAAAAATCCCACAATACACAATGTACCTATGTCCAATCGCAAACAAATTTCAATTACGTACCCGACCACACCAAATTATTTGTCTCGATGAAATGATTCCAATGTGGGGGTGTTTTTGAGTTATTGAGTTTGGTTATTGGTAAAAGTTGTTAAGTTTAGTTATGGAATGGGTGACATTTGGTTATTTGCTAAAAGACTTGTAATCTTGTTTATTACAATGTGAGGTATTTTTTAGCATTATTGTTAAGTTTGCTTATCCAGACCTATTTGCTTATTACAATGAAGATGCTCTTATAGTCTAACAGTGTGCTTCCTTTTTAGCCACGTGGTTAAGCGAATGGTTAAGTAGGTCAGCTGGAGCGGGTTCTTATAGTCTAAGAGTGTGCTTTAAAAGTATGTTGTGTATTTTTAAGTTAAAAAAAAATTGAATGCATTTATAAAAACATGAAGTGCGAAAATTATTTTGCGACCCTGGTTTCTACAATTATCTTTTGTTTGGTTTAATTTGCAATTCGCTTATGAGGAAATATTCAAAAGTGCAAATTTATGAGATTAGTTGGTTGAACTACTACATTCAATTTGATTCTTGTTTAGTAATTGAGAATTTAGAACACTGTGACCATGCTGAAAGGGACATATATTGGCACTCTTCAAGTAGCCAAAACTTCTATGATATTATGGCCTCATTTTGCTAATATTTTTATTTTTTAAGTACTTATTTTTTTTGTTTTATGAGACTGATCATTTATTCATAATATATTATTTTTAATTCAAAAATAAATATTTTAATTAGCAAAACGGGACCTAATATAATGAAATCAGTCTTCGTACCATTGTCTAGTTGGACAGAAAAGTCATTCTGGGTAGAGATTAAATTTTGTATACATCTTCTTCGTGACAATTCAACCATGGAAAACTTTTCACCAACACACCAGCACTTACTCTCACGTGGGTGTGGACCCAAACATCTTCTTCTTTTTTTTTGCGAAAAATCATCTCATTTATATTACACGAAAAGATTACAATTACAATAAACGAAAGACCCACAGGCACAATAGATTTGCTATACCTCTTGTATAAACTCCATCTTGAAAAAAAAAAATACTCCAATCGGAACCGTACAAAATAGATTTGCTATACCTCTTGTATAAACTCCATCTTGAAAAAAAAATACTCCAATCGGAACCGTACATTTTGTTTGGCTCCGCTAGTACATATGCATAATGTTTGCAAAAAAATCACTTGTCGGATTTTAGTAGGCAGTAGCCACTTAGTTACGTTAAGTTTGTCTTGAAGTTTATTCTCACAATCATACCAACCGTTCAATATTTTTCATGATTTGTATGGTGTCAAATGTTTTGATCAATGTAACTTATACGCACGCGAAAAACTTTACAAACAAAACAAAAATACACAGCTAGAATTACCTTCTCAAACTCTGCAATCTTTTTTGGATTTAATTTGTTGGTGAGCGACTTCCTCCTCTCTCTTTTTCAAATGTGAGGAAACTTGAATTGAGAATCTAAACTCCAAATCACGTCAAGTAAAAGGAGAAAAAGAGGGCTATCAGACTACAGAATTTAAATTAGAATTCAGAATTATAATCCTTAAAAAGGGTGAATACGTAAAAATGAAAATAAGTGTGTTGCAGAAAGGGAAGACCATATTGGTATCAGTGGACCTGATGGCACCTGCGTTCTTTTTGAAGGAATTCTGACTGTGTCACTGAGAACCCTCTGCCACATCTGTGTCCTCTCTGAGTGGCCTTCTCTCCTCTCTTTACATATTTTCTTTGGATTCCACAGTCAAAAAATCGGGTCAGTTTACGCATATTTTTAACTAGTTTTTTTCTCCGTTTGCTTAAAAATAAGTTATTCACATCAAGATTAAAAAATTCAAAAAAAATTATTTTCATACAATTTGACTCTAAAAATCAAACCATAATTAATTATGTGAAGAACAAACCCGTGAACCGACAAGAGCTTTCTCGATATTATTTCCCGGGGGAGCGTAGAAAAAGAAGTTACGCATTGAACGAGGGCTACTTTTTCATGTAACACATTTATTATTGCTGGAATAGTACTGCACCCCGGAAGAAAGAGCCAAAAACTGATTTTGACTTGTTTGACAGCTCAAATTTGGAACCAAAATTATATCTATAGTGGTGTTTGGTTGCATTTTTATCAATTAATCATGACTATTTATTATTGAATCGCGCAAAAATTGTTATATTTATCGAGAGAATTTGCTTTATTTAATGGTTGAATATGTTTAAACACACCGTTATAGATACGTACTATTTTTTTGAGGATTTGAGGGGATTGTTCGATGGAACACTTACAAGGTGGTCTTGTTCTCTAGGATTATGGTTGTAAATATTAACCATAGGTTAATTACAAGACTCGTTCATATTGTTTTAGCATAGTTGCGATGTTCCATACAGTTTATGCTTTATCAATATATAAACCCTACACTTGTATTTGCGTTTTCATCTCGTCATGATCAATCTTCAGCTATATTGCAAGCATGAAGTAATTCATGAGTGAATCATGCGATTAAATTTAAAGCAATATTAGAGTTCTCTCAACAATTCTAACCCAAAAAGAATTTCAACTAGCATTTTATTGGTTTTCTATTCGAACTCGTTTTATTATTGCTTTTGTTGACCCAACCTATCAAATTAAATGCGGAGCAAAAAAAAAAAAAAAACCCCATCAAATTGAATTATTAATTTTCTCCTATGGCAGATCACTGTTCTTAAGTGCATCTACAAAATCATGATTCCATTTCTCTTGGTGATCCTTACGCAGCGGTTCCGTCATATTTAGTCATGTCATCTTGGCGTTTCGGTGGTGCATTTCATTTTGATTCTTTTTCCGTCTTGGGTGGGACTTAAAATCAAATGCTAATAAATTTAACAAAACTCTAAGAATCTGTAGTCACAATTAAAGTGCTGGATTGAGCCTAATCTATATAGGTCATGACAATGTGATTAGGTCATGATGATTCTCGGGGTTTTGTACAGAGAGGTGGATTTATTCTATAAATAGAGTTAGCATGGTAATTTGTAGAATGAATGGCAAAGGAGGGAGAGAGAGAGAGAGAGAGAGAGAGAGAGAGAGAGAGAGAGAGAGAGAGAGAGAGAGAGAGAGAGAGAGAGAGAGAGAACATGATGTAGGGTGTAGAGATGTGTAGGGTCGTGGTGGGTGTCTGCTGTTCTGCTTTTATGACTCTTTTTTGTTTGTCCCTTCTCTTTACAAAAACCCTTCTTTTCTTCTCACTCTTCAGTACTTATCATCTCCATCTCTCTATCCCCTTCTTCCTCACACAGCCCCTTGGTTCAATATCTCTCATCCAGAAATTTCGCATAATCCCATCTCTCTCTCTCTCTCTCTCTCTCTCTCTCATGCGACGAGGTTCATGAATATGTATCACAAGAAGCGGAGAAGAATATGAAGTTTTGATCTTTTGAGGGGAATGTTGTCTGGCTCGAGGCCACCAACCAGATCATGTGATCTAACAACACGGAGAGATCTCTGATCATGCGTTAGTGTCGTCGGACCAGGCTTCATTCCCCCCAATTGTCCTGCTTCCAGGTTTTGTCCGCTTCGTGTTCATCCTTGGATACAGAAATCGATCCGGAGACGTTATTTTCTTCTCTCCATTGTCTATGTATGCTATTTTTTCCAAGAAACATATTGCTGGTTTCTAACAAGTTTTTTACTTTTGGATTTTGGTGTAGTTGATGAGAAATTGAAGTAGGTGGGCAAGACCAGATTGGTGTAATGATGAAGGATCTTGACTTATTAGACTCTGCAAAGAAGAGGGGAAGGGAAAAGTTTTCATCATTGCTCGACTGGGGGTATCTTTTTACAATACTGCCAGGTACCTAAAAAAAAAATATACCTTGAAATTATCCCTCAGATATTTATGACCGTTAATAGATTTTATGAACGATAAAAAATACCTGTTTGGAGTACCTAGCATTGCTGATCTTTTTAAGAAAGATTTTGTTAAAAGGGGTTTGTTGGTATGCGTTTTATTTTTGTCAGTCATTCTGTTAAGTTTTCCTAAGTAATAATTATGCCGCAATGATTTAGTAATGATGGCTTCAAGAATCAGTACTGTCTATTTCTGTTATTCCCAGATCTGCCTTTCACCCTTGATTGACTTTACAAACCCTATGATTATAGTCATGATTACCATCAGCTGCAGGTTTTTTCCAGCTAGCTAGCTAGGGTTTCATTTCAGGGTTCCATAAGTGGGTTTAGTTCTCCCCTTGATGAGCAACTTGTCTTTAGAAGCAGCCATAACTTCCACAACATGTGCAAAATGATACTATTCCGTATACATTAGATGTTCTAGCATTTTATAGTTAGCAGTCTAATCAGCAAAACTCCTAGTTTAGTGTTTGTTTAATGCTTAGAATTAGTATGTATGTAATACCATTTTTCGATCATAGAAACTATTTTGCAGGAGACTCTACTGCATCGATGTTGGGGTCAAAGCTGAAGTCTCATCGAAAACACGGGGATGTTCTGTAAGCTAGCGCTAATGTGTATACTCTCTCCGTCCCAATTTATTTGTCCAATTATCGAAATTCGTATCTTTCAAAAATATACTTATATCTTACATTTTATAATTTTTTTATGATTTTGAAGATTTTGTATAATAAAATTAATTAAGATCTATCAAACAAAATCCATATTGCATATTAAAAATATTACGAATTGAAAATTATAGACAAATTCTTTGAGAGGTCAAACACTCTAAAAAAGAGGACAAACAAACCGGGACGGAGGGAGTATTTAACTCCACCAAGCAGTTTTGGAAAGCTGAACTTAGCATTGATCAGTTCTTGTTATTTACTACTAGTTGGGATTTTAGATTTCATTTTTGTCTATTGTAAGGCTGCTTCCATATGGTTACATATAGCTAGGGCTATAATGCTTATTGACTGTACTTACTTAAGCTATAAGTGACTTTGGATTGATGGGAAAGGCTTGAAACTTGGACTGTGTTTCAGCTTGAGAACTCAGTGGACATTGTAGGAGTCATTTGAGAGGATGCAGATATGAACTGTTGTCTGTTTCCATCTGAACAAGTTGATCTCATTATCATGAACAGATCAACAATTGAAGTTTCATCCACATACTGACAAGAGAAGTGTTATTGATGTAATGTTTGCTTATCATATCATTGGGGATATTGAACTATAGGTTTCACGTCAAAATTTTGTGGATTATTAGTTCGATTCGATGAGAATAATTGGAAGAGTAAAAAATTATGGTCCAAACTTAGATTTTTTTGAATAAATATGAAAAAGATAGGTTTGTTGGCTTATTTTTTTTCTTTATTCCAAAAAAATAGTTTCAAAAGAGTATAAATTTTTTTTTTTACATTCATTTCGTCATGACGAAGCAATCATCTAAAAAAAAAAATGGCCCGAGTTGGGTGTGAATTCATATCTTGTAAGACTCTCAAGTAGCTTATCTATAGAAAAAGTACTTTACTCAGTTTTACTTATATACCTTGTCTGATCACATTTATCTTCAAAACTTGAATGCAAGCATGATTTTCAAGTTTGAAAATGCTTACCATAGCACATTGGGACAATGATTAAGGTGTAAAACATGAGTTGAAATATGTATTGAAGTTCTGAGAATTTTACCATTATTTAATCTTAAACACCTTCCAATAAGATTTTAAATAACAGCAACAGCTTGCGTAACAATATCGGTCACAATATATCTGTATCAAAATATCTAATGAGACATAGTACGAATATAGCAGTTTGGAATTCTTAAAAAGTTATCTTTTGTAGCTAGAATTTTAAAAGTGGTATAAGTCAGCAACTGCCAAGAGCGAACAAAAATCTGGATACGAATGGGGAACTGGGCTGGTTCTCTTCCAAATTTTTGGTACTACTACTGCCTACTGGTTTATAGGTGTAACAATATTGGAAGGCCGGCCACAAAATAATATGCAAGCATTTCAATGATCGGTTTAACTTAGCGCTTTTGGACAAACTCATGTGTACCTCAATAAATCTTTAGACGATCAATTCAAGAGAAGGTCCGATTTAAGTCGCACTACAACAAAAAACACCATCGGTGACATGCAAAAATGTCACCAAATGTCCAAATTTTGTCACCTATTATCTTTGGTGACACAAGAAGAGGTGTCATTGTATCCATGACACTGAAAGTCAATGGTGACAAAATTGTGTAGTTGTCACGGAATGTTATCACCAGTGACAAGAATTTGGTGTCACCGAAGACAAATTTTCCGTGACACAGTTGTCACCGAAAGTAACAGTGACAACAATTTGGTGTCACGAAAGATAGATTTTCTGCGACAAAAGTGATTATGTCACAAACAGTAACAATGACAGCACCATTTTGTCACAAAAGAGATTATTCTGTGACAAAGGTTGTCACTAAAAGTACCGACCATGACAACCAATTGTGTCACCAATAATCTATTGTAGTAGTAGACACACAACAGTGACAATCTCTTTTGTCACAAAAAATAGGACATTTGCAGCAATACAATTTATTCCATATATTGTTTTCACCTGCTTACAAAATTTTAGAATTTTTTGTATTTTATAATTCAACTTAGCAAAACTTTAATTGCGAAGAAGCAAAATATCATTCAAATCAAATATCCATTAAATCAACATTCATCATCCAACTTCAAAACATTTCATAACATTTATCCTCCAACAATAACCATTTCAAACTTAACAACATTACCAAAACTACAAATCATCCATATCCAAAAAAAACTCAGAACAACCGTTCCATTTAAGTACCAAAAAGTCTTCAACTCCATCTTGGTTAGCTTCCAAAAATAACTACTAAAAATTCTTCGACTCCATCTTGGTTAGCTTCCAAAAAGTAACTCCATCTCCTTAATTACCTGTACAGAATTGCAAAAAAAAAAAGTAATTATATATGTAACATTGTTAAGCCTACGAAAGGTTCTGAAAAAGAAAGAGATTTTGCTCCAAGTTGTTATATGACGAATTATGGCATGACTTATGAGTGACTAAGCAAGCTATCCAATCCAGATTTTGATGCCATTCTATATAATATCGATGATATGAAACCTACATAGCAGCAAAACTTTGCCAGAATCGAAGTGTCGGTGTCAAAAACGTGTAAGACATGGACACGCTCCGGACACACTTCAGACACGTGTCCGACACATGAACAACATTAATTCAAGCTTTATCACACTTTCAAAGCCAAATTCCAAAAAGCACGATAATTAGATTGTACGTAAAAAATAAATTCAATTAAACCACGTAAGTCACTTCGTGGAAGTGTATGTACTCTGTTATTACCTGCGAACCTACATAACATGTTTCTTAAGCTAGTTACTTCTGAGATTGAACAAAATTATCTCAATTTCCTACCAAAGAAGTTGTATATGATCGATAATTTTCTGGAAAGTGAAGGGCTCCTCCTAAAGGGTGAAACTCGTTTGACGTGCATTTTCAATGGTAGCTCGTAGCTTCACCTCTAATATGAGAGTGCTTGCTGGAGTATCTTCTTCTCGTTCAATTTAGCGACTGCAGTTTGGTCGAAGTCCAAAAAGATTTTCCTGTGGATACCAAAAATATCGATGTGATCTATCGTTGTTAAACACATTGCTTTCATTTTTGTATTGCCAAATATTGCTGACAAGCAGCGAGACGCATTCATTTAAATGAACTACAAACACAGCAGGAACTAAACCTGTCAAAGTACTGAAAGAGAACAGAAAACAGACCAATAACATCCCCAAAACAATCAGGGAGTTAGTTCTAAAACTAAACATAGTCACATTGTCCGTTTAGCTTTCCATAATAATTACTAAAATTGCACAACTTAGCATTTCGAGTTGTAGTTTATTAGCTATTACAAAGTCATGCAAACTTGGAAGAATGAAAGAACCTACCAACGGTGGTGCACATGCAAAACAGGCTGTTTGAACTAGCAATTGTATGTGACCTAAAACAGCATCCTCAGACACACCTGTCCAGAATACCCATTGTTATAGATTGTTACCAAGCCAAGAGTCGAAATGAAAAAAAAAATTATCCAAGTGATATTTCAAGAAGTAAATCACGCAAGCACAATTGGAACAAGAAGAAATCGACTTGGAACAAGAAGAGTGCCCTCTATTGATGTGAAGAACCTACACGCTAGAAGGATAGTCAAAGGAAAAAAATAAGTAGCCGTTCTAACATACCCGAGTAAACGAAACAATACAAACACATGCACATTTTCACCATGTCATGCTAGCATATGCACAGCAAACATGTTCCCTCAAGGATTCTTATGAGACTCCATCCATGTCTGGTTTAATTCGTTGCAAGCCTGTAAAACCACAACCAAGTCATCTGCATATTGCCAATCAGAAAAAAGTCATCTGCATATTATTAGTTAACTTTCAAACAAGCTAGCAAGACTAGTTCAGTAGTTCTCACGTTAAAAATTCACCTATATAAATAAATCAAAGCTATTAGATAATGGAAATGACAAATCCTTCTTCTTACAACAGTCGCTCTTACCTGATTTACAAACCATCATTACAACAGTCGCTCCACTTCCTTCTTTACAAGGGAAGAATAAGGGTCAC
The DNA here is from genome assembly GCA_019656835.1 of Rhododendron ovatum. Lineage (NCBI taxonomy): Eukaryota > Viridiplantae > Streptophyta > Magnoliopsida > Ericales > Ericaceae > Rhododendron > Rhododendron ovatum. Next base: position 46,570,016 of record CM033798.1, read on the forward strand.
ATGAACCATACACTACACGCAAGAAAATAAATGTAGTGCAAAGGAAAAAAGAAGAATTTTCAGTGCCTTTTCATATAGGTATTTGGTCCATATAAAGCTCATGCTCTAATATTTGTAAAAGAAACAAATGGATTCAAAACAAAAACCACAAATTGAAAGTCAGTGCATTGCTTATTAGTAATTGCGAATTGCATAAGACCAGACACAACAGACCAAACTAGCAATGTGAAGCATCAACAGGGACTACTCTATTCAAAACAAGGTATGCCAATACCAAGACAAGTCAGCTATGGCAAAGGCAGAGCATCAAACAAGGCAGGACAGGCCACAATAGCTGAAGCAACCAAACGTGTAGCATCATCTAAGAACTTATAGGCCCCAGACATGAATAGTTTTATCAAGGTGTAGCATCAACTAACCCACAATAGTTTTATCAAGGCCATTATCCAAAAGGTGAGCTTGAGCTCTAGAAAGAATAAAGCTCATTCTCTCGATTTGTTGCTTTTCCAAAATAATATAGAAAAGACCAACAAAGATCGATCCACAACATAACAAAGGAAGGACAAAACATAGAAGTCAGATAATTACCTAAGGAAATATGTGACAGCGATGACGCCGGAAAGAAGAGCTGGATCTTTGAGAGGTACAGTGAAAGACAACCTTGAAAAAAAATATGAATGACCGAAACAAAAAGTAAACAGAAATTATAAGCCGATTAGACATAAATACCACAAATAAACGAAAACTAAACAAAAATTGCACACCAAAATAAAAAAGAGATTGGGGATTAATTTTAAAAAGCCCTAATCTTTAGACAAAGAAGAAGACTTTGAGCTAGCAAGTTACCTTAGTGGTACCCAAGAGCGAGAGGCAAGTTCGTGGACGGCCACACGCACAGTCACAGATCTGATCTTCGAAGACTCCCAAGACGAGACGAATGTTTTGAACGCCTCTCCGACCTGTCGAGGTCGTCGCTGGAGAAACGGGAAGTCGATGAACACTGCATGTAGTTTTGGAACCCCTAAATGCAAATCCATTCTGGCATTTCAGTCTATCCTCTATATCTTCCTTGCCCTTCTCAACGTGGACTTGCTGTAAGCTTACCCTTTCGGTCATAGTTCGAGAATCCTAAACTCGGGCTTTTGCTGTAAGAAAAAACCAAAAGAAATGGAGAGAGCAGATCGAAAATAAAGATGACAAATTAGAAGAATTGGAAGGGAAACTAGGTTTATCTTTCATAACCATCAAGAAAACCCCAAATCAACACCACCTGCAGCACGACGCCTTCCCCCGATTCTCGGAAACCCCAACACGTCCGCCGGGAAGTTCAAACACAGATGCAAAAAATTTTGAGAGAGAAACATACCAGTATAAAGAGACCACCTGTTTGTGGGCTGATGGAAGTCTTCGGCATGAGCGTGGCAGCGGGAGTGGAGATCGAGAGGCAGAGTAAAAGCGGAAACTGGAGAGAGGCAGCGTGAAAAAAGGAAAGTTAGGGCTGGGTTTTGGTGACAATGGCTCCTAAAAATTTTCATTCTACTTTTTTACAACGCGCCTAAATGAGTTGGAGCCCGGGTCTGCAAAATTTCGAACCTTTCGGTGACAACTCCATACTTGTCACCGAAATTGATCTTTAGTGACAAATATTTTGTCACAAATCTCCTCATTATTTATCCTGGTCATTCAAAGGTTTTTGGTGACAAGCACTAAAATTGTTTGTCACTGTTGAGTATATTCCGTGTCAACACAAATTTTTTGTCACCAAAGGGTGTCAGCGGGTGTCACCATTGGTGTTTTTTGTTGTAGTGTCGGAAGAAATTAAAATCCATGTGGACGGACTCTACAAGAGGTGGTAACACCAAAGAGATTTGGTAGATGAAATGCAAGAGTGAAATAGTAAAAAGTCCCACTAGTACATGTGATCATAGTGTGCAATGGATGCACTTAACACAGATCCTTTCCCCTTTCCATACGGGTTATTCTGCAGCACAAGGCATGCAGTAGTAGTACACTACAACAAATTACATAATTGCCGACTAAATTCCCGACTAAAATAAATTTAGTCGCCCAATGATGAACAATTACCGACTAAATATATGTTAGTCGGAAAATGTTTTATATTTCCCGACCAAAGCTACTTTAGTCGCTACATTTAGAGTTTTACCGACCAAAAAAATAATATTAGTCGGTAAATATAATTTTTTTACCAATTTAAAAAATTAACAAATGAAATACATTCCCCGACTAATTACTTTGGTCGGGATTTATGAACATTAGCCGACTAATAATAGTTTTAGTCGGCAAATACAAATTTTTTTACGAATTTAAAAATTAAATATATGAAATACATTCCCTGACTAGTTAGTTTAGTCGGGTTTTATTAATATTAGCCGACTAATAATTGTTTTAGTCGGAAAATACAAAAAATTTTACCAATTTAAAAATTAAATAAATAAAATACATTCCCCGACTAATTAGTTTGGTCGGGATTTGTGAACATTAGCCGACTAATAATAGTTTTAGTCGGCAAATATAAATTTTTTTACCAATTTAAAAATTAAATAAATGAAATACATTCCCCGACTAATTAGTTTGGTCGGGTTTTATTAATATTAGCCGACTAATAATTGTTTTAGTCGGCAAATATAAACTTTTTTACCAATTTAAAAATTAAATAATTGAAATAAATTTCCTAACTAATTAATTTGGTCGTGATTTATGCATATTTAGCTGACTAATTATAGTTTTAGTCAAAAAATATCAATTTTACTCTATTTTTAAAAAAAATTCACGAAAAGAAAGATTTGTTCTGCTAGATTGATCACAATGCTACCTTCCCGATCGAAACCATTCATTTTTTTTTTCTTAATCCTAAAATTTTGGCTCGATCAAGTTTAAAGAAAGCCCCTTTATTGGCACGCAAATTTCTTAAATAAAAATAATTTTGCTATCCGATCAAGTGTCTATCCATTTGTAGTTAACTTCATATTTTGTATGAATAATATTATTCGTATTGATTGCCAAAAAAAAGACCTTAGGTGGTGTCAGTTAGTGCTCTATAACACTTAAATGTTTTTTGATCAGATGGTTGCCAATATTGAATGATCTCCAATTTAATTTGATGACAATGCTATAATCGATAAGATGTGAAATCTTAACGGTTCAGATCGGCATTATGAAAATGACTCGGTATTGCCTTAATTTACAATCTATACTTTTGATTTGCTTGATAATCAACTAAGTCTTATGTTGCTCTCGTTATTGCAGTAGCCACACGATTGCAAGACAATCATGATGATCAGGGCTGTTGATTTTGTTGCACTCGTTGAATTGTTCATTCTTGTGAATTTGTGGATCGATCAGATTTAGAAAACCATTTTATCGAGATATGAACTCATTAGAAAAATAATATTTTTTGTTCAATCAATAGTCTAACAGAAAGTGATCAACACGATGATCAGGACCGTTGATTTTGTTGCTCTCATTTTTGCAGTAGCCACACGATTGCAAGACAATCATGATGATCAGGACCATTGATTTTGTTGCACTCGTTGAATTATTCATTCTTGTGAATTTGTGGCTTGATCAGATTTAGAAAACCCTTTTATCGAGACACGAACTCATTAGAAAAATAATATTTTTTGTTCGATCAATTGTCTAACAGAAAGTGATCAACTATTATCACAGTAAGAATCATCTAACCCATAAAAAATTAAAGCTAGATGGTTTTGATCGCACAAAATACCTCAAGTGGGGCTTGGGTTATATGCTATAAGACTTTAATATTTCTGGACGCAATAAAAGTCTTCTGCTCATGTGGTCGCTGATATTGAATGATCTTCTATTTCGCTGATATTGAATTATTCATTCTTGTGAATTTGTGGCTTGATCATGTTTAGAAAATCCCTTTATCGAGACATGAATTCACTAGAAAAATAATATTTTTTATTCGATCAATTGTCTAACGGAAAGCGATCAACTATAATCTCAGTAAGAATCATCTAACCCATAATAAATTAAAGCTAGATGGTTTTGATTGCACAAAAGACCTCAAGTGGGGCTCATTTGATATGCTATAAGACTTTAATGTTTCTAGACACAATAAAAATCTTCTGCTCATGTGGTCGTTGATATTGAATAATCTTCTATTTTGGTGATATTGCTATAATCAATAAGACGTAAAATCCTAACAGTTCAGATCAAGCATTATAAAAACATCCATGTTGATAAAGTTTAGAATTTGTATGCAATGGTGGCACAATTACAGCCCACAAAATATTTTTTCTTTTTTTTGAAAGGAGAAATATTTTTTCTTGAATGAATCCTAAAATCAGACATTGGCCGACTAAATTATCGTTAATCGCCGAAGATTAATTTTCGCGGCAATTCAAAAATTCGTGAAAAATGTAGGCGGGATTTTATGGTGATCACCGACAAAATATTTGCCGCCTTCATTAAAACGACGACGTACGGGGCACACCTAATCAAAAATCCATCTCCAAATACTCCTGAGAGCAAAACACGCTCCCCTTGCTCTCTGTCTCTTCCGCTTCCCCTCGCTGTCTTCCTCTTCCTTCCACCTCTCCTTCATCAATTCCTCCACATAAAAAATCTCCTTACCCAACCTCTCCCACTCCCATTCTCACCTTCGATCTCAACTAGTTGTGAAGCCGCTTTGAAACAGTTGAATCCCCCAACATCTCTCTCTACAAAAACGCAGATCAAGGAACCAAGTTACGGAGTCGACTGAGAGCAACAGATTGTGACGCCATTGCCGACACCTTCGTCCTCGCTGGATTGATCGCTGACTTGTCTCTCCTCCTCCCTCACTCGTAAGAAATTTAAGGGTTTTGTGTGTAAACATTGGGTGTTATTTACTTTGAAAATAGGGAGATTGATTTTGGGGTTTTTATATGCTTTGTGGTTTTTGTTCCATAACTGAATGGTAAACTGATATTAGAGGTTTAACCCAAATCACAAAAAATGGAAACAAGATACGTGGCCACGGTCATGCGTACTCTCTAGTAGATTTCGACATATATATTTTTATTTGGGGATTTTGTGTGAAACTTGGGTTTCAGTATTTACTTTTAAAATAGAGGGGTTGATTTTGGGGGTTTTTATGTGCTTTAGGGTTTCGGTTCCACAATGGGAAATTGACATAATGATAAGTAAAAAGTACGTATTTTTGGATAAAAGGGCTTGCTATAATTGCTTCTTATTGGAGTTTTTCAGGATATGAGATGAGATTTAATATGAAAACTGGTCTGGCATCACAGAAGAAACTATGAGCAGATGTTGTAGATTTTCCAAAGGTGAATGAGAGCTACACTGGAAGGTATGTTGATTGAGCTTTTATGATTTTGGTTTACAGATTTTATAGTTCACTTGTATGTAATACAAATTCAATCCTTATCTGTGATTCACGTGGAAAAGTGTAACAATCCGACCCTGAGTAGCGTAATAACGTACGATTAATCTTGCTCTTATGTTTGATCCTATAGGTTGTTACTTGATTGTGCTAGAAAATCATAATAAAAGTGTGTCCAACCGCTTGATTAATATAGTCAGGACCCCGCTGAGACTTTTGAAACATTCCTTGTATTTTTCTGAGATCGTTTAGTGTACCCACTTTGATTTCGAACCATGCCAATTTGGTTGGTGACTTGATAATGCATATTTAAACCTAGGATTGGCATGTGGCTATTATGACTCAGCCTATTGTAAGCATATAGCAACAAAACCCACCTCATTGAAAAAGAAGAAGAAGAATTAGAAAGGATAGAAGGCATTAGGGGAGAAAGAGGAGGTCACCGGTTGGAAGAAAGAGGAAACCATCAACTGTGGCTTCGATCGCCGACTGCCACCATCACTTCCGATCATCACTCTCACCTCCAAACCTCTTCTCTACAAGTATATCTCTCATCTCTCTTTCAGTTTCTGGATTTAATTTTTGTATACAACAACATATCAGTAAGTTGTCATTTTTGGGACAGCTTTCGGGGTCGCCATTGTTGGGCGATTTCTTACTATTAAATTGTGAATTGGGTTTCAACTTCTTCTTGAGATTTAAAGTACATTTGTAGCTTGTTCTTTTGCAGTTGAGATCGTTCAAAAACGTTGAGAATTCAATTCATAATGAATTTTCAAAATCTGCTCTCCATTATGAAAATCTGTTGTTGAACAAATTCGTACAGCTTTGCTATCTGTCTGTATCTTCATGCTTATACTTTGAATTTGATTCAAGTTCCTTCATGAGATATAAACTAGACTCGAAGATTGATCTTTGAGCTTTGGAATCACTCAAAAATATTGAAGATTCAATTTATAGCGAATATTCGAAAACTGCTTTGCATCCTGATAGTCTACTGTTTGACAGATTCGTATAGCCTTGGAATTCATTTAGTTTTTCATTCTTAAAGTTTGAATTTGATTTCAGTTCCTTCATGACATTTGAACTTCAATCTGTTGCACAACTTTTGACACCAAAATCACTTGAAAATATTAAGAGTTCGATCTATGGTGATTTTTGGAAGTCGGGCTGTTTTGTATTGTTCTTGTCTGAAAATCAGTCACTTGTTTGGCTTCCCATGATGAATCTACTTAGAATTTCGGTCTCCAATTATTTTCTGGAAATTTTATTGTTAGTTAACTATCATTGAGCGCTAGTTTCACCCTTTTTGGATCTCGAATGAATTAGTTATGATTTTTATATCAAGAGGTGTCGGTTTGGGACATTGATTGATCTTGGTACCAAATCTCATGCTATTGTAACAATTTCCCCATCAATTGATAAACTCATGGATGTTTTGTGGCTTGACCAATACCTGTTTTCACCATACATCAATTGGCTGAATTTTCCTTGATTGAAAGAGCCTGGTTTTCAAAATCTTGGCTTGTACGTGGGCAGTCGGGTTCGATAGCTATAATTAGGTCATAGTTAGAGCTTATCAATACTAGTAAATAATTCCCTCCACTAAATAATTCCATCTTCAATTTATCTTTCCTTATAGATAGGAGCAGCAGCAATGGTACTTCACCTCAAACAAGAAATTTGAAGTGCAATCAATTTGGTGATATATATGCATTCTGATCAAATTTTGTTCTATGATTATCTGGAAATCAGCAGTGAATGTAATTGATGCAAAGACAATGTCAGCTGATCCAGTTACAGTGTTTGAATTACCATATCGAGTTCCTTATGGATTCCATGACTTTTTTTGATACAGAGGTTTGTATTTTTTGTTTGCATGTAATTTTGTTAGAAAATGAGCTCTAGTTTTCTCGATTATGGATTTGACGAAAGAACATTGCCTTGTGATAATGCGGATAGTTCACTGTATGTATCCTTTGTTGAAAAACCTTTGGCAGCTGAGAAAGTAAATGTTATGAGACGACGAAGCATATCAATGCTCTTGCTTGTCTTGGCTTCCATTTACTTTTAGGTGTCTTGAGAAGTTATTCGGTGTTTCTATGTTCACGCTATTTAACAACGGGATACGTTAGTTCATAAATACTGATTGTGAGTTGTTCTTTTATTTTTTTTTTCCTTACAGATTGACACTTTAGTGAAGTATCACGCAGATCTACCTTTGGTCATGGACTATGAAGATCAAAGTTGGAATTTTGGCTACAGATTCTACGTGCTTGGATGTTTGATTTTACTTATGGAGTATACCGAGCTTCGATTTTTTTGTTTTCCCTTGTGATTGGATGTGTGGTTATTTTGCACCTAACAAATTTGGATACAAGTTGTTTATTAGGTATTTGGTTGACACCTCTATTTATGAAAGCTATGAATGGATTTATTTGTTAAAATTCTCAATTTAATTACGATAGGTTGGCAATTCTATGGATGGAATGATCGTTGGCTCAAATTTACAGGATTTTTGGGATTTAAGCTTTTAGAATTGGCGACCAACACATTTTCATTTTTGTTGCTGGGAAATATTGCATATTTAATACTTTTGTTGCCAGGACATTCCCCGACTAAACTTTTAGTCGCTGATGGGTGTTATTTACATTGTTGTTGCCGAGACATTCCCCGACTAAACTTTAGTCGTTGATGGGTGTAAACATTTCCCGACTAAACTTTGGTCGTTGATGGGTGTTATTTACACTGTTGTTGCCGAGACATTCCCCGACTAAACTTTAGTCGTTGATGGGTGTAAACATTTCCCGACTAAACTTTGGTCGCTGATGGGTGTTATTTACACTATTGTTGCCGAGACATTCCCCGACTAAACTTTAGTCGTTGATGGGTGTAAACATTTCCCGACTAAACTTTGGTCGCTGATGGGTGTTATTTACACTATTGTTGGCGAGACATTCCCCGACTAAACTTTAGTCGTTGATGGGTGTAAACATTCCCCGACTAAACTTTGGTCGCGGATAGCGTATACATTTACCGACTAAAGTAGAAATGGCGACTAAATGTTTTAGTCGGTAAAAATTTACTTTAGCCGACTAAAAGTTTTTTGGTCGGCATATACATTTGCCGACTCTCATTCATCGACGAATCTTGCCGACCAAGTTTTTAGTCGGGAAAGGCTTTTGCCGACTAAAAAGGTGACCTTAGCCGACTAAACTGTTAGTCGGCAATTGTGTTTTTTCTTGTAGTGGTACATGATCATCAGTACTGGAAATGAGAGAGAGAGAGAGAGAGAGAGAGAGAGAGAAGGGTGATTTGGAAAGGTGAGTGTGAGAGAGGGAGGGGCGTCAGTGCCTAGGTCGACAAGAAAACTGACAAAGCCCTGGTCTTGAGTGGTGTGTTGAGCTGAGAGCCTCATTGGTTTGGTGTGTCTTCAATTCATTTTTCAGAAGATAGAGAAGCATCATTTCCATACTTCAAACACTTAAATGCCTTTTACCTATGACCACACCACCCCCCACCCCACACACACACACACACACACACACCTTTTTCTATCACTCAGGTGGCTGGATCAGTTTATGCACACCTCAATTAATCATGGGGTCCATTTCCACTATTTATTTGCAGGAAGCCCAATTAAATCACGCATCACCATCTAATAAGCCATGGTTTCCGATTAAAATGGGCAATGATATATAGCATTTTTATCTGACTTTTGCTTATGAAGCTATCCACTACCAAGATGTCAGAGGGAGTTGTTTACATGGTGCTATCCACAAATGAGAAATCACAAAAAAATGTAGCATGTGAGTAACCACTTGTCTCTCACTCACGTAATAAAAATGCGTCACATTCTATTCGTTAGATTTGTTGCTACGTACAACACCACATGATCCTCTAGAAATTTTGCATACAACCCAATCGGTCCTCCACATAAGACCTCAAAGTTTTTTTTCCCTCTTACAAGCTTATTAGGAGGGAATTACTATCATTTTCCCCTAATTTAATGGGCACATGCATTTTGAATTTTGGAGTCCAGTTTTTTAGCAAAACTTTTGGAGCTCAAGGCATTTGTTCTCATGATCGATGTAGCACACAAACCACCTTCGAATCATCAACAATCATATAGTCATGGGCCAATGATCAGTGTTGTCGAACAACAACAACGTTAGATGTCACCAGAATTTTTGTTTCATAGTTTCCCTACATGCATATTCTTGACTACGCCTCTGCTTCCAAATGCCCTCTTTTGTTAGATTGAAACTTTTAATGACGGAAATGGATGCCAAATTGTATAATAACGCCAATTCTTATAGCAGTGTCAAACAAATAGTAAGCAATTATGGACTCTTTCTCGTTTTTCGATAGTCAGGGATGTCCGGACCAGCTTACGCTCTCTCAACTAATTCCCTTCCCTATTCAGTCAAATGCAAGCCATTGACACTAGTACTATTAGATTCATAAGAAATTTCTTTCTTTGTTACAGTATCATCTTTTTGGGCTGATTTGCCAAACAAACTTTACGTTTTCTTTGTCATCAGTTGTCATCAGGCCCAATTGGAAATGGGTCTGATAGCTTGGAAACGAACTGAGCCAGAGCCCATATGGAGTCCAATTTATCAGCACTCTGAAACAGTACAAAAAAAAAGCCCAACGAAAGCCCAGGAGCCCATCTGAAACAATAGAAAAAAGCCCAACGAAACAATTACTGTGGGCTCCAGGCACGGCCCAACGGACCATTATACACCTAGGGTTTCTCTTCCTCTCCCATTTCTTCATTCCGCAGTCCCCTATTGAGAAACCCTACGACGGCAAGCAGAAGACTAATCTAGAGAGAGAGAGAGAGATAGAGAGAAAGAGAGAGAGAGAGGCAAAATCATGGAGGCTGCTGCAGCACCGAGGTCTCTGTCGACGAAGGAAGCCGACATTCAGATGATGTTGGCTGCCGAAGTCCATCTCGGGACAAAGAGTGTCGATTTTCAGATGCAACGATACGTATTCAAGCGGAGGAACGATGGTTAACTATCCTAGCCTCTTTCTTCCTTATATCACTATCATTTTCTTCACTTTAACACATGCATATGTATATGTTCATATAATCGTGTTACCTTTTGTGTTCGATTCTGTTTTTTGTTTTTTTTCATTTGAGATCTGAGACAGTGCTAATAGTTAAACTCTGTTTGGTAAAGTTGTCAATTTTTGTTTCTGTCTATCAGTTTGTAAAGCTTGTTTCTGTTTACGCTAGTAAAACACACATAGGGAATATGTAGGCCGTAGCTACAGAGATTTCATGCGTAAACAAAGCCATGGTAAGTAGTGGGTAGTGTTCATCCGTGTTTGGAGGCGGTGAAACCTGTTTCCGAAATAAGTGAAACCGGAGTTTTTGGGGTTTCCGAAATTTTGGAAATGTCGTAAACGTTAACAACTTTGAAGAAACAACAACGGCACACCAGACATGTTTTATTCGAAAATTTCCAGAAACCAAAACAAATAACTATAAACAGATTTAAGGTGAGACTGCAGTACCTAAGTCATGGGATAATGGCTACAGGGTTGCCTATCAAAAAAAAAAAACAGGCTAAAGGGTTCTTGGTATTCCAAGTGCAAACGATACTCCTACATAAGTGAAGGCTAGTTTTGCATGCTTCACATAAACGAAAAATAAAGCTCCTAAATCCAAGGGCACAAATCAAGGGTGCGACGATTTATGTGGGGAGAACCCATTAACCCTCTTTTCTTTGGTGTATAATTTCATGTACTGTTGATTTATGCATGTATCCTGAATTTGGTATTCATCATTTTTGGAGATATTTGACATCGGCATCCTTATTTTCATGTACTATGGATTTTAAGGTTCTCTTATTTGAAACAGTAGAACAATGCATCCTTATGTGCACTATATGGGTTTTGTTATTTGATAGCAAATTGCTTTCTTCTTTTGTTTGGAAGTTCAAGACCGTATTGACTTGCAATTAGTAATTGGGACCAACTTGCTTCTGGTACTTCAAGTTAAAAGTTATGCATAAAATAGTCTCCGTGATTCTCCTAGTATATATGTAAGCCGATTTTTTTTCATCTTGCTAACGATATTAAGCAATGTCATTTATATTTTTGTCAGGCATTTACATCATCAACCTCGGCAAAACATGGGAGAAGCTCTTAATGGCTGCCAGGGTTATTGTTGCAATTGAGAACCCTCAGGACATCATTGTTCAGTCTGCTAGACCGTATGGGCAGAGAGCGGTCCTGAAGTTTGCGCAGTACACTGGTGCTCATGCTATAGCTGGTCGTCACACTCCCGGAACCTTCACCAACCAGCTTCAGACCTCATTTAGCGAGCCTCGTCTTTTGATCCTTACTGATCCAAGAACTGACCATCAGGTCAACAAATTTTTACAACTTCCATGGTATTGAATGTTTAGTGGATTATTGTTTTGGCACGAAGTTTCACTTAGCTACAGTCCCAACTATGGGTGATGGGTATAATTGTAAAGGCTCCAGTAGATTACCGAATACTTTCCACATTGTGGTCGTCTTATGTTCTGTTTTTCCTGTTTTAACTTGGTAACCCAAACTGTTTGCAGCCTATTAAAGAGGCAGCCCTGGGGAACATTCCAACCATTGCTTTCTGTGACACTGATTCACCAATGCGGTATGTTGACATTGGCATTCCTGCCAATAACAAGGGTAAGCACAGCATTGGCTGTCTGTTCTGGCTGCTGGCAAGGATGGTTCTTCAGATGCGCAATTCAATTCCTCAAGGGCATAAATGGGATGTGATGGTAATTATCTTGTTCAATTATTTGCATTTCTCTTCCAAGTGGTGTGGAATTTCTCAATCTTAATGTTTTAGTTTTTTTGCAAGTATTTTTCCTAGTTGTAAATTTACCTCATACCTGCTTTCCTCTTCTAAGGTGGACTTGTTTTTCTACCGCGAGCCTGAGGAATCAAAGGAGCAACAGGAAGAGGAAGCTCCTGTCCAAGATTATGCAGATTATGGTGCTCCAGCACTTGGTGCATTGACCGCTGATACCTGGGGTGATGCCCAGTGGCAGGGTGATGCAGGTGCACCTGCCATTGCTGTTACTCCTGGTTGGACTCAAGAACCAGGTGGGTATTGTCTTTCTGCCTTTGAATTATTGAATATTTTAAACTGGATGTCCGTCTAGTTTTCATTGGTAAATGTTCGTGTAGCATGGTTAGCTGATAGCCCTTATGAGCTTCATTAGTCTGGTCATTTTCCCTTAGCTGACTACTGTTTTGGTTTCGCTAATACATTCAGTATTTATGATTATGTTTTTGTGTACGCGTATGTTTTACAAAGATGTCCCTTTGTTTCTAATTTTGGTTGTACTATGCATCTTATAAATTGTGCAGTGCCAGTTGCTGGTGATGGGTGGGATGCTGCAGCTCCACCACCGGTTGGTCCGGTTCCAACCCCAGAAGGAGGAGCAACAGGCTGGGAATGAGGAATCAGCTAGGACTTTTGCCCGAGACTGTTTTTAAACCTTTTTTAGGTTTCCATGTGATTTGTTCTTGCAGTTTTGATATTTCTTGTTTAAACAACAAACTATTGGTGAAACCTGCATTTAACGTGCAGTGGGTGTTCCAGTTCTAAAGAATTTTGAGGATGTTAGTTCGAGTAGTTCTGGGCAATGTTGTAGTTTTGCCTGCTGTTGCCTGTGCGACTTGGTTTGAAATTTCATATTTGTTATGTATTGATGTTGGTTGGTTGAAATGAGTAGCGGCTTATAGATCTAAGAACCCTCTTCGAGGGTGCTTTTGTTCATGCCGTCAAATCCAGCCTCTGACAACCCTGTCTAATTTGAGGCAAATTCTATACATTCATTGTAGATTTAAGGCCCGGAAGCAATTCATCAGTTGCCAATACATTATTGGTTAAGTTAGATGCAATGCTACATGCACGTCTCTATAACAACTCCGGATACGGTGATGACTGTTTTCAAAGCCGTTAGGTGCACATGGACTTTATATATTGAACTACTTTGAACGGAGCGTCTTTTGTTGTATTTTAAAGCTGTGTGGCTGTGACTGTGTGATTTAAGGCCATAGGCTTCGCATTGACATTAGGTAGAAGAGGGGTCTGGGGCACCAGTGTGGTAGCAAGATGGGATCTAGGGCATCACGTGGCAATACCTATGAGCATTGATTCATTTTTTCCAAGATCTCGGAATACTAAAGTTCCCTCGTGTAAATAGTTTCCAAACAACTTATACCAACTAGAGATGTACAAAAAAGCTTATTTCTCCTTGAATTATCATGAAGAAAATTGTAGCTGTAACGGTCAAATTGTAGTTGGCAAGATCACATTACAAAGCAAATTTCATTGAACTTCCGGTGGTTCTCTACGTAAAAGTGATCCAATTCTATTTACCAAAACCTCTCTTTCATTTTTTTTGGTCTTACTTCTCTACCGAAGGTTTTAAAATGTTCATTTCAAAAAGTGATGTAAGTTTAGATATAAAATAAATAAAAAGATTATGTCTATTCACGAAATTGCTCAACTTTTTAACATACAAAACACAGTTTAATAAGGGACTAAAAATTTTGAGACGTAGGGGCCACGACTCAACAACATATAACGACACGCTCCTGGTACTGCAATGGGAGTGGCTTCCTTGAAAGCTTTTGTTAATAAATTTTTAGAGTGTACTACCAAATTACCTTTATGTGTGATTTGTATGTTATTGATGACACGTCAGAATCTCTTAGATTTTGCTTTGAAATTGGAACAGTGAAAGGGCATAGTATCTTCAGATCCTTCCCCACTCCTCGTCAGGAAATTATTTGGTAGTCAACCAACCCATGTGGTACTCCCCAACAATCAGATGTCGCGATCTCAGCTTAATGACAATGAGCTATACGTCTTTGTTGCCTTGAATTAACGGAGCCCCTTTTCGAGTTAAGTGGCTTTAATGTTTTCCCCAACTCCAGTAAAAGCGTTGTCAATAGATAGTGGTGATTTTTTCCAAAAATCTAGAGTCTTGGAATTCAACATGGTGTTCATTATTTCGCCATGAATTGTGTTGTATTTTCCATTTTCAAATTTTTAAGGTTAAGCACTCCCATTGTATAGCTATATTGTTCTTAAAAATCATTTGACTGAAGAACACTAAACACCCACGCACAAACTACAAACATGATGGTTTTCAGAGAACAAGAATACCGACAAGTATAAGTAGAATTACAACTGTGTCCTGTCATCAAACTTCCACCTTTCTAACCTCGTAAGTTCATTTTCCTTCTCGTACCTCCACCATCTTATGATATACAAAGTGGGTAATCAGCTCACAGCAGGATCTTCATTGGATTTGGGTTCACAAATCCATTACGTGTTTTTCCTTTTTCACCACAACCCCAAATAAGACCCTATTCAAAATTTTCTATTACTTTTTTTTGAAGATCTTTTAATTCCTTAAAGTTTTGTCTTCGTCCCCATGTATTGAGCTCCACGAATGCTTTGCTTCATATGTATGGTCATTTGGGTTCTGTTATGTCTCTTTCTTGGTGCACATAGTCATAGATTTGGCAACACTTTCTGCCATCCTTGTGTGTTTGAATACTGGCAGACATTCTCCCAGGACAGGGGTCACTGGAAAGAAGCAATTTTAGTCCCAGGAGTTCCTTAGAACTTTGCAGCGGTACTACAGTAATGCCTAAAATATTACACGAACACTGAAAGCAAAAAGCACGAGCGAACATTAGTATTCTACGGATCCCCAACATTGACAACTGCATACACGAGCGAACATTAGTATTGCTGTGTATATCTAGTTGGTATAAGTCGACGAGCAACTGCATACACGGGCGAACATTAGTATTCTACGGATCGCCAACTTTTACAGAGCGGAAGGGGTAGGGAAAAAACTACCAATCCTCGCTATTTTCATTTGAACACGTGTATGGGGATGGTGTAAAGTAATTCACTCCCAGGCCCAGGAAGTTAATGAGTGTCCTTATGTTGTACGTTTGATTCTTCTTTAGTCCTTATATTGTACATTTGATTTCTCTTTAGAAAGTGGGTTACAGGTGTCCATGTTAAATGATAAAACGCAGTGGTAAAATATAGGCAAAAGCCAAAGCAGAAAAGTAAAGTTTTTGAATAATTTTGAAAGAGGAATCTTGGGGAAGTTTTGGCAAATGTGGTATATATTTTGTGGTAGAAAGTGTGTCAGAGGAATCTACTTTTGCAGTGCAACAACTGTTGTGATGACTTTGTTTTCTGGTATCTAGTCTCTACCCTTAGAATTTCAACAAGTTTGGTTTGAAAAAGATTATTTAGTGCTCTTAAGTATCGCTACTGAGAGAAAACAAAAGGGTGTTTTTGTCTATTTACCTTTTCTATTGTCTTGTAATTTTCCTTTTGTTGTAAGGGTAGTCTAGTCATTTTATTCCTTGCTTGTATAAACCTCAGGTTATTCATTTTGTACATACTGATTCAGATTGTTCTAAGGGTTTCAGAGCAAACCCTCTTTTCCTCCAAAAATGTTTGATCCTTCTGGAGATGTTTGGTCTATATTCACATGGTATCAGAGCTCCTCTCTCAAGATTGGAAGGTTTGAATCTCATCATTGAGAGGTAAAACGTGCAAGTGCTGCTATAACCCCTGCGCTGGTGCGAAATCCTCTCTTTCTCGTAAGCTTTTGGCCGTTTTGAACAGCATTCAGTCTCTCTTTTCACTTTTGATGGTAGATTCTTCCATTACTCTTACCTCATATCTTTTCTCCGATCTGTATTTGGTTGTTGGTTGGGTTTTGTTTGAAACTACTGGTTGCGGTTTAGTGTAGAACTGCTATTAGTGTGGTTTATGTGGGTTTTCTTTGCGCTGAATATTTCTTTGAGGTATGGGTACTGATTTGAACCGACCTATTCCAATCAAGCTGAATGGATCAAATTACTCTTACTGGTCTTATCTGATGAAAACTTATATTACTGGGAAAGAACAGTGGGGGTATATTGATGGCTCTATTGTAGCTCCCGACAGAACAGATAAGGGTTTATTTAAAGTATGGGATGTCAACAATGCGCAAGTTCTCTCTTCAATTAACATAACAGTAGAGCCTTCTATTGGTATGCACTTTGCGAAATTCAGCACTGCAAAAGAAGTTTGGGATTATTTAGAAAGTATATACATGCAGTCAAACTTTGCAAGGAGGTATGAATTAGAAAATATCTTAAGAAGTATGCGACAAGATGATAAATCAGCACAAGAGTTTTACAACGTGATGAATGGTATTTGGGATGAGTTGGATATGATGGATCCCTCCGAGTTGCGGAATCTTGCTGTTTATCAAAAGGTTAGAGGAGAGCAAAAACTTGTGCAGTTTTTGATGGCCTTGCGATTCGAGTTTGAACCTTTGCGGGGATCTATCTTGCATCGCTCTCCACTACCTAGTTTGGAAAACATCTTGAGTGAATTAGTTGCGGAGGAAACTAGACTTAAAACTTCTTTGTTACCTCATTTGCAAACTGAGTCTGTTTTACTTGCAACACACCGTTCTCAATTCCGTCCTCAATCATCAACTCGTGGGAACCAAAGAGCAGCTGTTGATGAATGCAATTTTTGTCATGAAAAAGGGCATTGGAAAAAGGATTGTCCCAAGCTTCGAAACAAGGACAAAGGCATCTTGCCTTCTCCACATCAAACTTCACACTCTCATCGCAATGTGTTCAAGCCATTGTCTTCCGGACCTCTCTCAGCCTTCTCTTCGCATTCCGCTGCTACTAGTTCTGATCGTACTCTCAACCAAACAGCTATTACCCATGAAGAGGTTCAGTCCTTAGTTGCTCAACAGATTCAACAATTGTTAGGCACTTCCTTGGAGTCTAAATCCTCAAATTCTGTAGCCATGTCTGTCGCGAACGCTGGTGTCTGTACTTTAGCTCCTTCAGGTAAACCTCATTCTTGGATATTTGACTCTGGTGCATCTCAACATATGACTCATAACTCATCTATTCTTGTTAATTGTTCTAGTCCTCTTTCACCCACTTCTATTCAAACTGCAGATGGATCACCCATGGAAGTTCTTCAAATGGGGTCCATAACTCAAGATTCCTTTCCTTTTGGATGTCTTTCTGTTTCTAATGTTTTGCATATTCCTAAGTTGTCTGTAAATCTTCTTTCAATTAGTCAGCTCACAGATTCTGGGTGTAATGTCATATTTTCGTCTTCCGGTTGTGTTGTTCAGGATCGACATACAGGGAGGCAGATTGGGACAGGCCTTAGAGAGGGGGGACTTTATTTTTTGAAGCAGCTCATTGCTCCACATGCTCATCAAGATAAATCTGCTTTTTCTTCTTTTGTTTTGCATAAACACTCGTCTAAGTTTCATTTATGGCACTCTAGATTGGGTCATGTTTCGAGTTCTCGACTTAAGTATATGCTGGCTAATGGTCTTTTGGGTGATGTGACACATTCCGATATATCTGATTGTAAAGGATGTAAACTTGGGAAGTTCACAGCTCTTCCTTTTTGTAGAAGTACATCTTATTCTAATGCTCCTTTTGATCTTATTCACTCAGATGTTTGGGGTCCTTCTCCTATTGCAACAAAAGGTGGATCGTCTTACTATGTGTCTTTCATTGATAATTACACTCGTTATTGTTGGGTTTTTCTTATGCAACGTAAGTCTGACTTTTTCAATATCTATTCTAACTTTGTTGCAATGGTCAAAACTCAGTTCAATGCTAAGGTTAAGGTCTTCCGAACTGATTTGGGGGGAGAATATAGATATAAGCCATTTCTTGAGTTACTTGCTTCTGAGGGGACAATTTTGCAATATGCTTGTTCTGATACACCCCAACAAAATGGTAGAGCTGAGAGAAAACATCGCCATATTCTTGAGACCGCAAGATCCCTTTTACTATCAGCCTCTGTTCCAAGCTCCTTTTGGGGAGAAGCAGTTCTCACATCTGCTTATTTGATTAATCGAGTTCCCACCATATTGAATGGCGGATTTTCTCCTTATGAAAAATTGTTTGGTATTCGACCTAATTACTCTGAACTTAAAGTGTTTGGGTGTGCTTGTTTTGTTCTCCTCCCGAAAAATGAACGAACCAAGCTCACTGCTCGTTCTGCCTTGTGTGCGTTCCTAGGTTATGGAATTGAACAAAAAGGTTATAGATGCTATGACCCTATTGCTAAGAAGCTTCGCATTTCTAGGCATGTTGCATTCTTGGAGCATCTTCCTTTTTATTGTCTTCCTGCCTCCTCATTAAGTCTTTCTAAAGAAGATGTTCTTATGTTCGATCCCTTTTCTAGCTCAACTTCTTCAACTAGTTCTGACTCTCCACATGTTCCTGTGAGGGAATTGAGTTCAGTCCGATTTCTGAGACTATTGTTGTTCCCGAGGATGCTCAACCTTCATCTCCATTGGTGCAGAATGAAAGTCCCTCTCAATCTGATCCCCCTGCTACCTCTAATGATGTCGATCCTACAACCTCACAAGTTGACATCAGGTATCCTTCTCGTTCTCGCAATCCTCCTTCTTGGCTAGCAGATTATAAAACTTATTTTTCTTCCTCGTATCAATCTTTTCTTGCCTCGGTTCTTTCGTATCATGAACCTCGATCTTATAAAGAAGCAGTTGTTATCCCTCATTGGAAGGATGCCATGGATGAGGAACTTAATGCCCTTCGCAGAACTCAAACTTGGGACTTAGTTACTCTACCTAAAGGGAAGGAGGCCATTGGATGTAAGTGGGTTTATAAAATCAAAACTAAGTTAGATGGATCAATTGAGAGATACAAAGCTAGGCTAGTGGCAAAGGGTTATTCTCAAGAGTATGGTATTGATTATGAAGAAACTTTTGCCTCTGTTGCCAAACTGACATCAGTTCGAACATTGATTGCTGTGGCTTCCAAGCTACAATGGCCCTTGTACCAAATGGATGTCAAAAATGCTTTTTTGAATTGTGATTTGCAAGAGGAAGTTTACATGAAACCTCCCCCAAGTCTTTCTTGCCCTTCGAATCAGGTTTGCCGATTGCGTCGAGCTTTATATGGTCTCAAACAAGCACCACGTGCTTGGTTTGAGAAATTCAGTTCCACTATTAAAAAGTTTGGTTTTTCGGAAAGTCATCACGATTCTGCTCTTTTTTGTCGCACCTCTGAACGTGGAAAGATTTTATTGCTTATATATGTTGATGACATGATTATTTCTGGGGATGATGCAATTGGTGTGAGTGAATTAAAGGAGTATTTGTATGACCAGTTTGAAATGAAAGACTTGGGAAACCTTCGATATTTTTTGGGTATTGAGGTTGCTTACTCTCCTAAAGGTTATATTCTGTCCCAATCAAAGTATGCTATCGATGTTATTAATCGTGCTGGGTTGACTGATAGAAAATTAGTTGATACTCCTTTGGAAGTCAATGTCAAACTTCGTCCAACTGATGGTGTCCCATTGGCAGATGTTACCTTGTATCGTCAAATTGTTGGTTGTTTGGTGTACTTGACTATTACACGACCGGATCTTGCTTATGCTGTTCATATTGTTAGCCAATTTGTTTCTTGTCCTCGTTCAGTTCATTGGGCAGCCGTGGTGCGCATCCTCAAGTATCTTCGTGGAACCTTGTTCCAAGGTTTACTCCTTTCTTCTTCACCAAATATGGAACTTCAAGCATACTCTGATGCCGATTGGGCAGGTGATATTTCTGATAGGAAGTCAACGACAGGTTTTTGCATTTTTCTTGGAGATACTCTTATATCTTGGAAAAGTAAAAAGCAAAGTGTTATATCTCGATCTAGCTCTGAGGCTGAATATCGTGCTATGGCTCATACAGCTACTGAGATTATATGGTTACGATGGTTGTTGCAAGATATGGGTGTTCGCGTGTCTTCTCCAACGCCAATGTTTTGCGATAATAAAAGTGCAATTCAAATTGCACATAACTCTGTCTTTCATGAGCGAACAAAGCACATCGAGATTGATTGTCACTTTGTTCGTCAACACTTACAAAATGGCTCTCTCTCTCTCCCCTACCTGCCATCATCCATCCAACTTGCCGATTTCTTCACCAAGGCTCATACTATCACTCGCTTTAAATTTCTTTTTAGCAAACTCTCGATGTTATCCTTGTCACATCATGAGTTTGAAGGGGGGTGAGAGAAAACAAAAGGGTGTTTTTGTCTATTTACCTTTTCTATTGTCTTGTAATTTTCCTTTTGTTGTAAGGGTAGTCTAGTCATTTTATTCCTTGCTTGTATAAACCTCAGGTTATTCATTTTGTACATACTGATTCAGATTGTTCTAAGGGTTTCAGAGCAAACCCTATTTTCCTCCAAAAATGTTTGATCCTTCTGGAGATGTTTGGTCTATATTCACAGCTACATGGTGCCGTAGATCCCTCCTCTATTATATCGGTGCCTCAGACCCCTCTTCTCCATGATGTCAATGTGGAGCCATTACATCACACGTATAGTGGTAGAAGTTCAAGGGGCAAAGTCACTGACTAATTTTAGCCGAATTTGGTTTGGGATAGAGATCGTGTGAGTTGAACACTATCATTTGATGAATCAAACTCAACTTAGACGTGATCCAAAAATACAACTCTTGATTAACTGAAATAGCTTATGTTCAACTGGGTGATAACTCTCATGAATGTATCAAATTTGCCTCAAATTACACAGGGATATTGGAGGCTGGATTTGAAAGCATCAACAAAAGCACCCCAATAGAACGTGCTTCGCTACTCCTTTCAACCAACATCAATACAATTGAACCATGAAATTTCAAATCATGTCGCATACGCAACAGTAGCAAAACTACTACTTGAAAATGGACGAACAGTGGCTTGGTACTTGATGAGCACCCAATGTTGTAGATATTTGGTGCGACTAGTCCCACTTTATGTTGTTTTATCTTACGTTTATTTAACTTTTATAGCGATATTGTACGCAAAGTTGGTTTTTGTGTATTTCAGGTAATTCGTATAAATAAGGCGGGTTTGAATGCCAAGGAATGCTCCGGATGCTTCCAAGTACCCGAAGATCTTGTCGGCCCCTTAAAATCTGTCTAAGTATGGAAAAATGACTTTCTGGAAAAGTATTGATTTTCGAGATTAAAAATGACGGTAATTGATCCTTGAATTTTTCTAAGAGCAACTACAAAGTTGTAAGGTTTTATTTGAAGAGCGATGTCATATTTTGAGCCATTTTCTCTTAAGAAAATGTGCAATTTTCTATTTTGTACTAAAAGTGGGGGGTTGACATTTTGATTTAATTGAAATCTTAAAATTCTGGTAATACCATTATTTCCAAATGGAGGGTACTTTCTTGTTTTCATTAAATAAATTAAAGTAAAGAAAAGGTAAAAGAAAGGTTTAAAATATAGTATTTACTTAAGCTTAGAGAATAAAAATAAGATGCTGATGAGCTGTGAAGTTGCTGGGAGCTGTTTGCTGAAGCTGAAGCCAACCTGAAATCTACAGTTTTGCAGATTGTTATCGATAACATTTGTTCCATCTTGGTCCAGAAGCTGTCCAGGCTTGAGGGTATCGATAACCTTTGGTGTAGGTATCGACACCAATTTTCTCCGGGGGAATATTTGAGTGATGTTATCGATACCCTTTTGATAGGTATCGATAACATTGGTCTCCTGCAGATATTTTTACTGTTTTTTGGACTTTCCATTTATGGAATACTTGCCACTTTTGGCAAGTTCAGGGATATTTTGTGGAGAGAAATGCTGAATTGTATAAATACTCTTCTCTCTCTCCTCTGTAAAGGGGTAAGTAGTTAGCTTAGGTTTTAAGTTCCATTGTTGTCTTGCTCCAAGCTTTCTTAGTTAATTTCCTTAAGAACTTAAGTAAGTATTTGGTCTTGTTTAATTTTCCGTTTGTTAATGTTGTAGCTACTCTCTAGATCTTTCCTAATATCAAGTTTATTTCCGTTTCCTACGGTTAAATCTTGTGTCTCTTTTTAGCTTTATGCCTTGCTCTTTTACTATGTGTGAGTAGTCGATTAGGCTTGGCATCGGAGTGAATAACGCCTCGTGACTTATGTTTATCTTGCCTTTCTCAACTCATGGCTTGAGATTTGGTATGGAAAATGAGAAGGTTTCACCTTTTATATAACAAAACTTGCCGATGTTAATATCCGGTGATCATGTGCTTGCTCACATGGTTTCGAAGCGATGTTTCGGTTCGTGTTTGCCAAGAGAACAAAAGAACTCACTTGTTTTCCCTACTACACTTCTAGTCTTTATTGGTTTTATAGCTAAATCTTCCGGTTGATAGCCTATGCCGTGCAATTTAACCGTATTTTCGTTGAGAATTGTTAATGGCTAAAGTTACGGGCGTTAGTGACTCCTTTGCCTTGCCACCTTTAATTCTTAGTCCAAACTCATTTTTCTAGTCTTTTTCATAAGAGTATTTCTCATACTTCAAAGGAAAACTAAAAGTTGGCCGCCCGAAACGCCGCAAACCCTTACATCTACAATCCGAACAAGTTATATTCGAGCTTCCTGTGGATCGACTCGGACTTCCTCGCTATACTATGCAAATCTTTAGTTGTAGTCCGGTTAATAAATATTTGAATTTGACGGCCGTTTGGTAAACTTCAACGACTACCGAATGGGCTCATTAGTACTTTAGCTAATGGCGAAGAGTAGCTAAGCTGCATGGCCTTTTCCTTTTTCACTCCAGGACAATAGTTAAACCAAAAAAGTAATACGAACAAAACTACAGAAGAAAACTACCACAATAATAACTTCTAATAAGGAAAAAGACGGCCCGATCTTATGGTAACAACATCCTCAAAATTCTCTAGAACTGACATCCCCACTGCACCGTAAATGCAGCTTCGCCAATAGTCTTTTGTTTAAACTTTAAACAGTACATATCATCAAGGAAAGAACAAAATTTCATGAAAAACTACGGGAAAAAGAAGAAGTTAAAATCAGTCTCAGGCAAAAGTCCTTGCTAATTCCTCATTCCCAAGCCACTTCTGTGGTTGCAAGCGGTGGTGCAGTTGCAGCATCCCACCCACCACCAGCAGGTGGCACTGCACAGTTTATAAGATGCCAACCAAAATTAGCAACAAAGGGATATCTTTGTAAAACATACGTGCACAAAAATAAAAACATAATCATCAATACTGAACGTTCACCTTTAGTGAAACCAAAATAGGCGCAACTGTTTCACCCTTCCACTGGGTATCACCCCAGTTACCAGCGTCCAATGCACCAAGTGCTGGAGCACCATAATCTGCATAATCTTGGACAGGAGCTTCTTCGTCCTGTTTCTCCTTTGATTCCTCAGGCTCGCGGTAGAAAAACAAGTCCGCCTGAGAGTAGGAAAGCAGGTATGTGGGAAATATACAACTCGAAAAAATATTTATATAAAAAAAAAAACTAATATACATCAAGAGTACGAAATTCCACACCACTGGAAGAAAAATGCAAATACTTCCACAAGATATTTACCATCACATCCCATTTATGCCCTTGAGGAATTGAGTTGCGCATCTGAAGAATCATCCTTGCTAGCAGCCAGAACAGACCGCCAATGTTGTTCTTACCCTTGTTATTGGCAGGAATGCCAATGTCAACATACTACATTGGGGAATCAGTGTCACAGAAAGCAATGGTTGGAATGTTCCCCAGGGCTGCCTCTTTAATAGGCTGCAAACAGTTTAGGTTACCAGGATAAAACGGAAAAAACAACACATAAGTTGACCACAACGTATTTGGTCCTCTACTTTAGCCTTCAAAAGTATACCCACCGCCCATCATGTGTAACTATGGCCAAGGGAAAACTTCGTACTAAAACAATAATCCACTTAACATTCAATCCCGTGGAAGTAGTTAACATTTGAAAGAGGTATCGAGTCGATTGACCTGACGGTCAGTTCTTGGGTCAGTAAGGATCAAAAGACGAGGCTCGCTAAATGAGGTCTGAAGCTGGTTGGTGAATGTTCCGGGAGTGTGACAACTAGCTATAGCATGAGCTCCAATGTACTGCGCAAACTTCAGGACCGCCCTTTGACCGTACAGTCTAGCAGACTGAACAATGATATCCTGAGGGTTCTCAATCGCAATAATAACCCTGGCAGCCATTAAGAGCTTCTCCCATGTTTTGCCAAGGTTGATGATGTAATGCCTAAGAAAATTATAAAGACATTGCTTAATATAATCAGCAAGATGCAAAAAATTGGGCTTACCTAGATGCTAGAAGAATCACAGAGACTATTTGGAGGCACATTATTACACCACATCATCAATTCTATGCATAATCTTAATGTTTAGTGCCAGAAGCAAGTTGCTCCAAACGATGCATTATTAACATAACTGCAAGTCATTACGGTCTTGAACTTCCAAAAACAAGATAAGGAAAGCAATTTGCTATCAACTAACAAAACCCATATGGTGAACATAAGGATGCATCCTTATACTGTCGTCGGTTTCAAATAAGAAAACCTAAAATCCAAGTCTTACAAAGGTAGATACATCTCCACCCAATACTTGATTCTTCTTGGTTTACTAGATCTGGTCAAATTACATGGCAAAAGAAGCCAATGCATCTTACTGTGCCATACATAGCAAGAAATCTCTATGTATTTCTTAGATGGATTGACCTGCTCAACCGGTTTCAGTTCGGTTTATCCGATTTTCATTCATGGGTCATATAGTGAGCCCAACGCATCAAAAAATCACAATTCAACCCACAAAATGTCAACCAAAAATTCATTATTCAACCCCTCTTTTTTTTTTTTGCCTAACAAAAAAAGATCAATTTTGAGCCCAATACATAAAAAAAAAACCATAAAAACATAATTAAGCCCATAAAAATACTCGTAGTTTGAGTGTGTGTGTGTGTATATATATATGAGCGATTTTATATAATAAATATATTTTTTACACCAATATACACCATAAAATATCAACCAAAAACCCATAATTCAACCCCTCCCCTATGTTTATATATATAACCAGTCCGATTTCGACCGGTTTTTAAAACACATAGACCGGATCGAAATTATTTTTCCGGTAATTTTATAAACCGGAACCGGATCGAAATTATTCAACCGGTTTAAAAAATTCGATTTGGTCCCTTTTTCCGGTTTCGATCGATTTTTCGATCTCGGCTAACAGTCCTAGGTACCGCACACGTGATACCCCGTGTGTTGTACCCAGATGGATTTCATGTTAAAGAGAAGCTGGCAAATATATATGCACGTTATTCCAACTCGGAATTCAACCCAGATGGATTTCATGAAAATTTGGGCAAAGCATTAATTGGAAAAGATGATACCGACAAATTAACTGAAAATTTAATTTCTTAACAACCCTTTCGGCTACGGTTAGCAATATATTGTTTGGTTGTTTCTTCTACCAAACATCATTAATTGTAGGAGTGGAAGAGATATATCATAATCACATCATACCACCCTCTCTGCGTACGTTTTAACTATTGCATTATGAATTGCTCATTCACACACTGTATCAGCAGACTGTTTATAACCACAAAGTTAATTACTCAATTTGAAAAAGAGAATAAATTCTATCCATTTTATGTACTTGTGGTACTCCATATAGCACTATGTACTTGTGGTATATAGCCTACCCAATTTGAAAGGAGAATAAAAATTGTATTTTTCGCGGGTGGAAAACCCCACTTTCAATCATCTAGGGATGGCAATGGGGACAAGTCGGGGACGGGGGTACTATCTCCACCCCCTACCCATTACCCCCTACCTCATCTCCATCCCCGACCCGATCCCCAATGGGGATTTGTTTTTTTCCTCCATCCCCGACCCAAACGGGGAACGGGGATCCAAAACGGGAATTCGGGGATTCGGAATTCGGGCACCTTTATTCTGCAACACACATTGGCATGCACCTGTATTTGCGGCACATAATAGCACCTCCATTTCCTACACCTGTATTTCACAATTTCAGCATATACTACCAATTTTCAGCACATAAGTTAATCTGCAGCACTGTTTTTCCAGCACTAAGTTAATTCCAGCACTAACTTCATAGTTCCATAATTCTAAACAGCTCATAACCGGAGCAAACATTAAGCAAATAAAGAAACGGTGCATATTCCATAGATCTAAATAAATATATAGTATATATTTATTTATTTATATATATAAATATATATATTTCGGGGATGGGGCGGGGTGGGTAACGAACGGGGAACGGGGACGGGTAGGGTTCGGGGCGGGGACAGACCTATCCCCATCTCCTACCCGATCCCCGAATTTTTTTAAAAAAATTCCCCATACCCTACCCAATCCCCAAACGAATCCCCGAAGTTCGGGGATTTTCGGGACGGGAAACGGGGCGGGTTCGAACGGGACGGCCGAAATTGCCATCCCTACAATCATCGTTTATTGTGGGTTTCACTTAGCGTTTATTATTATAATATGAACTGTTCATATTATAAGAACCGCATAGTAGTAATTACAAAAAATCTGCTTAATTGGATATCAATAGGTATATCAAAATTTAAATTTTGATTTATAAAATGGACGGTCCAATTTTGTATAAAGATACACTGCCTATTTTACAAAATAAAATTTAATTTTTAATACATCTATCGGTGCCCAGTTGAGTTTATTTTTTCTATAGTTACACTATTATGTGGGGCCTAACAAGATGGACGGTTCATATAAACAATAAACACGGTAGGACCCAAAAAGACAATGGTGAAAAAATTGAATTTTTTACCACCAACGGAAAAAATTTAATCTCATTTGAAAATCTAATTAGAGATCAACATTCTAAATAGATTCCTCTTATCATGAAGAAGCAATAATTTAAAAAAAATGACAAAAAACTAACAAATGTAAAAAAAAAATTGAATAAAAATAAAAAATAAGCCAAACGACTTATTTAGCAGAACGGTCCCGTAATCTATTTGGTATACGTACATTTAGTTTTTCAATTTTTGCCATTAGGCCCGTTGCACATAATTTTTCGGTTCTCAAGGACGGAACGACCAAGGGGGCTCAGTGGGGCCCGGGCCCTCCACTTTTTAGTTTTTTAAATTTTTATAGTGCACAAATTTATTTTGCTTTATTTTTGTGCTACTAAAAATTTATTGTGCTTTATAGGGTACCAATTCATAAAAATAAAAATAAAAAGTGATGTGCTCCATAGGGTACAAATTCATACCTACCATATTCTATTTCTGGACTAATATCTTTTGTTACTAGATTTTGTATTTCTTGTATATCAACTGATTAATTAGCCAATTTTCAATACCAACATTTTATTGGTCGATTGCTTAAAATTTTGAATACATACCAATTTTTGCATTTTTAATTTTTGGTTCGTCGAAAATTAGGAATCATAAACTTTGCTAGAGGTTAGTAATATGATGGGTATACACATTAACAAATGTTGTTCCATGGAGCTATCGTGGGGCCAAAAAGCATTCCCGGCCTCATCCATTTTTTTTTTTTTTTGAGTTTAGTTTGCATAAATTTTACAAATATTTACAAAAAGAATCATAATATCTCAACCGTTGATAAAAACTAAGAACGATTTTAATTTTGAGCGCACTAAATTATAGTGAATGTACTGTGTGTTGTCGAATGATATGATAGAAACAATTCTCGAGATAAAATTTCATTTTTTTAAACCGTTCCATGAAAACTTGAATGACTTGATTTAGTTTTGAAAGATTATTGATCCAAATTTAAACATATGATTCTGTATTGCCACTATCTTCCTGTTACCGCTACTTAAAATGTTGCTCAAACACATCCATGGGTCGTTCTAGTGGTTTGGGTGGATGCCCAGATTTTGGAAGCAATTACCTGACTCTCTCTCACTTTTTGATAGTCAAGGATGCCCGAACTAGCTTACGTACCCTCAACTAATTCTCTCCCCTATTCAGTCAAATGCAAGCCATTTACACCGGGACTAGGAGATTCATAAAAAATTTCTTGAGAAAATGACAGCCCAGGATGGGTTTTGATAATTAATATCTTTTAAGGATATACTAAGAACATTTGTTAATGAACAAAATGTCATTGATGAGTATTAATTATCAAAACAAATCATGGGCCGTCAATTTCCCAAATTTCTTTCTTGTTACAGACTCATCTTTTTGGGCTGATTTTCCAAACAAACTTTACGCTTTCTTTGTCATCAAGCCCAATTGGAAATGGGTCAGATAGCTTGGAAACGAACTGAGCCAGAGCCCATATGGTTGTCCAATTTATCAGCACTCTGAATCAATAGAAAGGGTTTCTCTTCCACTCTCATTTCTTCATTCCGCAGTCCCCTGTTGAGAAACCCTACGACGGCAAGCGGAAGACAAATCTAGGGAGAGAGAGAGAGAGAGGCAAAATCATGGAGGCTGCTGCAGCACCGAGGTCTCTGTCGACGAAGGAAGCCGATATTCAGATGATGTTGGCTGCCGAAGTCCATCTCGGGACAAAGAGTGTCGATTTTCAGATGCAGCGATACGTATTCAAGCGGAGGAACGATGGTTAACTATCCTAGCCTCTTTCTTCCTTATATCACTATCATTTTCTTCACTTTAACACATGCATATGTATATATCTATATAATCGTGTTACCTATTGTGTTTTTTTTTCATTTGAGATCTGAGACTGTGCTAATAGTTAAACTCTGTTTGGTAAAGTTGTCAATTTTTGTTTCTGTTTATCAGTTTATCAAGCTTGTTTCTGTTTACGCTAGTAAAACACTCATAGGGAATATGTAGGCTGTGGCTACAGAGATTTGATGCGTGAACAAAGCCATGGTAAGTAGTGGGTAGTGTTCATCCGTGTTTGGAGGTGCTGAAACCTGTTTACGAAATAAGTGAAACCGGAGTTTTTAGGGTTTCCGAAATTTTGAATGTTGTAAACGTTAACAACTTTGAAGAAACAAAAACGGCACACCAGACATGTTTTATTCGAAAATTTCCAGAAACCAAAACAAATAACTATAAACAGATTTAAGGTGAGACTGCAGTACCTAAGTCATGGGATAATGGCTACAGGGTTGCCTATCAAAAAAAAAAAAAAAACAGGCTAAAGGGTTCTTGGTATTTCCAAGTGCAAACGATACTCCTACATACATAAGTGAAGGCTAGTTTTGCATGCTTCACATAAGCGAAAAATAAAGCTCCTAAATCCAAGGGCACAAAATCAAGGGTGCGAAGATTTATGTGGGGAGAACCCATGCTGGTGTCGACCCTCTTTTCTTTGGTGTATAATTTCATGTACTGTTGATTTATGCATGTATCATGAATTTGGTATTCATCATTTTTGGAGATATTTGACATCGGCATCCTTATTTTCATGTACTATGGATTTTAAGGTTCTCTTATTTGAAACAGTAGAACAATGCATCGTTATGTGCACTATATGGGTTTTGTTATTTGATAGCAAATTGCTTTCTTCTTTTGTTTGCAAGTTCAAGACCGTATTGACTTGCAATTAGTAATTGCGACCAACTTGCTTCTGGTACTTCAAGTTAAAAGTTATGCATAAAATAGTCTCCATGATTCTCTTACTATATATGTTAGCCCAATTTTTTTCATCTTGCTAATGATATTAAGCAATGTCATTTATATTTTTGTCAGGCATTTACATCATCAACCTTGGCAAAACATGGGAGAAGCTCTTAATGGCTGCCAGGGTTATTGTTGCAATTGAGAACCCTCAGGACATCATCGTTCAGTCTGCTAGACCGTACGGGCAGAGAGCGGTCCTGAAGTTTGCGCAGTACACTGGTGCTCATGCTATAGCTGGTCGTCACACTCCCGGAACCTTCACCAACCAGCTTCAGACCTCATTTAGCGAGCCTCGTCTTTTGATCCTCACTGATCCAAGAACTGACCATCAGGTCAACAAATTTTTACAACTTCCATGGTATTGAATGTTGAGTGGATTATTCTTTTGGCACGAAGTTCCACTTAGCTATAGTCCCAACGATGGGTGATGGGTATAATTGTAAAGGCTCAAGTAGATTACCAAATACTTTCCACATTGTGTTCGTCTTATGTTCTGTTTTAACTTGGTGACCCAAACTGTTTCCAGCCTATTAAAGAGGCAGCCCTGGGGAACATTCCAACCATTGCTTTCTGTGACACTGATTCACCAATGCGGTATGTTGACATTGGCATTCCTGCCAATAACAAGGGTAAGCACAGCATTGGCTGTCTGTTCTGGCTGTTGGCAAGGATGGTTCTTCAGATGCGCAACTCAATTCCTCAAGGGCATAAATGGGATGTGATGGTAATATCTTGTTCAATTATTTGCATTTCTCTTCCAAGTGGTGTGGAATTTCTCAATCTTAATGTTTTATTATTTTTGCAAGTTTTTTTCCTAGTTGTAAATTTACCTCATACCTGCTTTCCTCTTCTCAGGTGGACTTGTTTTTCTACCGCGAGCCTGAGGAATCAAAGGAGCAACAGGAAGAGGAAGCTCCTGTCCAAGATTATGCAGATTATGGTGCTCCAGCACTTGGTGCATTGACCGCTGATACCTGGGGTGATGCCCAGTGGCAGGGTGATACAGGTGCACCTGCCATTGCTGTTACTCCTGGTTGGACTCAAGAACCAGGTGGGTATTGTCTTTCTGCCTTTGAATTATTGAATATTGTAAACTGGATATCTGTCTAGCTTTCATTGGTATATGTTCGAGTAGCATGGTTAGCTGATAGCCCTTATGAGCTTCATTAGTCTGGTCATTTTCCCTTAGCTGACTACTGTTTTGGTTTCGCTAATACGTTCAGTATTTATGATTATGTTTGTGTGTGCGTATGTTTTACAAAGATGTCCCTTTGTTTCTAATTTTGGTTGTACTATGCATCTTATAAATTGTTCAGTGCCAGTTGCTGGGGATGGGTGGGATGCTGCAGCTCCACCACCGGTTGGTCCGGTTCCAACCCCAGAAGGAGGAGCAACAGGCTGGGAATGAGGATTCAGCTAGGACTTTTGCCCGAGACTGTTTTTAAACTTTTTTTAGGTTTCCATGTGATTTGTTCTTGCAGTTGTGATATTTCTTGTTTAAACAACAGACTATTGGTGAAAGCTGCATTTAATGTGCAGTGGGTGTTCCAGTTCTGAAGAATTTTGAGGATGTTAGTTCGAGTAGTTCTGGGCAATGTTGTAGTTTTGCCTGCTGTTGCCTGCGTGACTTGGTTTGAAATTTCATATTTGTTATGTATTGATGTTGGTAGGTTGAAATGAGTAGCGGCTTATAGATCTAAGAACCCTCTTCGAGGGTGCTTTTGTTGATGCCGCCAAATCCGGCCTCTAATAACCCAGTCTAATTTGAGGCAAATTCTATACATTCATTGTAGATTTAAAGCCCGGAAGCAATTCATCAGTTGCCAATAGATTATTGGTTAAGTTAGATGCAATGCTACATGCACGTAGGGGCCATTACTCAACAACATATAACGAAACATCTCCTGGTAATGCAATGGTAGTGGCTTCCTTGAAAGCTTTTGTTAATAAATTTTTAGAGTGTACTAACAAATTACCTTTATGTGTGATTTGTATGTTATTGATGACACGTCAGAATCTCTTAGATTTTGCTTTCAATTTGGAACAGTGAAAGGGCATAGTATCTTAAGATCCTTCCCCACTCCTCATCCGGAAATTATTCAGTAGTTCCGGACTACTAGCTCACTCAACCCGTGTGGTTCTCCCCAACAATTAGAGGTTGCCATTTTAGCTTAATGACAGTGAACTGTACGTCCTTGTTGCCTTGAATTAACGGAGCCCCTTTTCAAGTTAAGTGGCGTTAACGTTTTTCCCAACCCCAGTAGAAGCGTTGTCATTGGATAGTGGTGATTTTTGCCAAAAATCGAGAGTCTTGGAATTCAACATGGTGTTCATTATTTCGCCATGAATTGTGTCGTATTTTCCATTTTCAAATTTTTAAGATTAAGAACTACCATTGTATAGCTATATTGTTCGTAAAAATCATTTGGCTGAAGAACACTGAACACCTATATACAAACTACAAACATGATGGTTTTCAGAGAACAAGAATGCCGACAAGTGTAAGTAGAATTACAACTGTGTCCTGTCATAAAACTTCCACCTCTCTAACCTAGCTCGTAAGTTCATTTTCCTTCTCGTACCTCCACCATCTTATGATACACAAAGTGGGTAATCAGCTCACAGCAGGATCTTCATTGGATCTGGGTTCACAAATCCGTTATGTGTTTTTCCTTTTTCACCACAACCCCAAACAAGACCCTATTCAAAATTTTCTGTTACTTATTTTTGAAGATCTCTTTTAACTCCTTAAAAGTTTGTCTTCGTCCCATGTATTAAGCTCCACGAATGCTTTGCTTGCTTCATATGTTTAGTCATTTGGGTTCTGTTATGTCTCTTTCTTGGTGCATATAGTCATAGATTTGGCAACACTTTCTGCCATCCTTGTCTGCCATCCTTGTGTGTTTGAATGAATATTGTCAGACATTCTCCTAGAGCAGGGGTCACTGGAAAGCAGCTATTACTCCCAGGAGTTCCTTAGAACTCTGCAGCGGTACTACAGTAATGCCAACAATATTACGCGAACGCTGAAAGCAAGAAGCACGAGGGAACATTAGTATTCTACGGATCTCCAACATTGACAGCTGCATACACAAGCAAACATTAGTATTGGTATGTATATCTAGTTGGCATAAGTCGATGGGCAACTGCATACAAGAGCGAACATTAGTAATCTACCGATCCCCAACTTTTACAGAGCGGAAGGGGTAGGGAAAAAACTACCGATCCTCGCTATTTTCATTTGAACACGTGTGTGGGGATCGTGTAAAGTAATTCACTACCAGGCCCAGGAAGTTAATGAATGTCCTTATGATGTACGTTTGATTCCTCTTCAGTCCTTATATTGTACATTTAATTTCTCTTTAGGAGGTTAATTACAGGTGTCCATCTTAAATGATAAAACGTAGAGGTAAAATAAAGGCAAAAGCCAAAGCGGAAAAGTAAAGTTTTTGAATAATTTTGAAAGAGGAATCTTGGGAAAGTTTTGGCAAATGTGGTATATATTTCATGGTAGAAATTGTGGTCAGAGGAATATACTTTTGCAATGCGACAACTATTGTGGTGACTTTGTTTTCTAGTATCTTGTCTCTGCCCTTAGAATTTCGGCAAGTCTGGTTCGAAAAAGATTATTTAGTGCTCTTAGGTATTGCCACATGGTGGCCCAGATCCCTCTTCTATTACATTGGTGCATCAGACCCCTCTTCTTCATGATGTCAATGTGGAGCCATTAAATCACACGTATAGTGGTAGAAGGTCAAGGGGCAAGGTCACTGACTAATTTTAGCCTGAATTTGGTTTGGGATAGAGATCGTGTGAGCTGAACACTATCATTTGATGAATCAAACTCAACTTAGACGTGATCCAAAAATACAACTCTTGATTAACTGAAATAGCTTATGTTCAACTGGGTGATAACTCTCATGAATGAATCAAATTTGCCTCAAATTACACAGGGATATTGGAGGCAGGATTTGAAAGCATCAACAAAAGTGCCCTAATAGAACATGCTTCGCTTCTCCTTTCATCCAACATCAATACAATTGAACCATGAAATTTCAAATCATGTCACATAGGCAACAACAGCAAAACTACTACTTGAAAATGGACGAACAGTAGTTTGGTACTTTAGCTAATGGCAAAGAGTAGCTAAGCTGCATGGCCTTTTCCTTTTTCTTTCCAGGACAATAGTTAAACCAAAAAAGTAATATGAACAAAGCTACAGAAGCAAACTACCACAATATTAACTTCCAATAAGGAAAAAGACGGCCCAATCTTATGGTAACAACATCCTTAAAATTCTCTAGAACTGACACCCCCACTACACCGTAAATGCAGCTTCTCCAATAGTCTTTTGTTTAAACTTTAAACAATACATATCATCAAGGAAAGAACAAAATTTCATGAAAAACTACGGGAAAAAAAGAAGTTAAAATCAGTCTCAGGCAAAAGTCCTTACTAATTCCTCATTCCCAGGCCACTTCTGTGGTTGCAAGCGATGGTGCAGTTGCAGCATCCCACCCACCACCAGCAGGTGGCACTACAGTTTATAAGATGCCAACCAAAATTAGCAACAAAGGGATATCTTTGTAAAACATACATGCACAAAAATAAAAACATAATCATCAATACTGAACAGTTCACCTTTAGTGAAACCAGAACAGTAGTTAGCCAAGGGAAAATGACCAAAGTAACGAAGCTCACACAGGATATCAGCTAACATTCTATTCTAACATTTACCGCTTAGAGAGAGAAATTGAGGCCAATGAAAGCTAGACAGATATATGCATTTATAATGGTCAATAATTCAAAGGCAGAAAAACAATACCCACCTGTTTCTTCAGTCCAACCAGAAGCAAGAGCAACAGCACTAGCAATGGCAGGTGCAACTGTTCACCCTGCCACTGGGCATCACCCCAGTTACCAGCGTCCAATGCACCAAGTGCTGGAGCACCATAATCTGCATAATCTTGGACAGGAGCTTCCTCTTCCTGTTGCTCCTTTGATTCCTCAGGCTCGCGGAAGAAAAACAAGTCCACCTGAGAATAGGAAAGCAGGTATATATGAAGGAAATATACAACTAGGAAAAATATTTATATAAAAAAAACTAATAGATATCAAGAGTACGAAATTCCACACCACTTGAAGAAAAATGCAAATACTTCCACGAGATAGTTACCATCACATCCCATTTATGCCAATGTCAACATACCGCATTGGGGAATCAGTGTCACAGAAAGCAATGGTTGGAATGTTCCCCAGGGTTGCCTCTTTAAAAGGCTGCAAACAGTTTGGGTTACCAGTGCTTCGTTCGCTCCGATATAAGGAATAATGCTCCAAGCGTAGGGTTTAATATGTCAGTTGAAGCATAATAATCCGGAAGTCCGGGATTGTACCCACGAGAATAATTAGTACAGCTTGGTTGGATTTGTAGAAGTAAGCACTGGTTTTCGGCTTTTAGACAGTCAATTTTGTTTTACGTTTATGGTGAAAAGTAAAAAGACTAAATTAAAAGCGAATAAACTAGGATAAAAAGGAGGTTAAGTCTAGGAATTACTAACACCTACGACTCGAGTTAAATCACATTTTCACCCAATTATGCGGTTTAAGATACTCAATTAAGGTTCTTAATCCGGAAGATAGAATGGTTCGATTACCAAGCTGGCTCTAGAATTTATTTAGCAAACACCTCGAGCGACAAAGCTCCAAGCATCATGTGTGGTAAGTAGGCAATGATCTTACCGACACATGATCAAGGAGATTAACACCTTAGCAATTTGACAAATAAACCTGAACCCCACATCAATTTTCGAACCAAAGGTTTACTTTATGGTGAAAAATGCAATTTTACTCGAGCCATGAGGTGCTAATCATCCCATGACCTAACCTTGGAAAACTACTCATACATATCTATAAAGATAAGAACAAGCAAAAATCTACTTAGCATAATTGAAATAACAATGCTAAAAGAAAATTAGATTAAACGATAGATCGGAGTAGCGGCTATAACTTTAATGAAGACTACAATAGTAAAAACTAATTAACTAAACCATAAAATTAAATTTAAAGTGCTGAAAAATGAAGAACAATTCAAAAAGCAAGTAAATCTAGGCTAGATCTAAATTATGCAATATAAAAGTTGTTTGTATAATGTGACATCAGGCCTTTTATATTCTCCAAGATACGCACACGGAATATTTTCCAGGAGATCCAAAAAATCCACCTCTAAGGCCTTCGGTATTGATGCAGAACACCTTAAGCTGTAGTGCTAAGGTCCTCGGTACCGATTGAAACTTCCTCCTCCCATCAAAGCTGAAGCAGGTTATCTGTTGCCACTAAGATGCTAGGTACCGATGGAGGATTTCCTGGTCTAGCGATGCCGAATGGTCTAACTTCAGCTCTTGGTCTTGCTCTCTGCCTTGGCCATGCCTTGCCTTGGCGAGCCGTCGGGTCGCCTTTGTCTTGTGACATGCCTTAGGCCTCACAACTCCTGTTATTAGGAAAATTTCTACAAAACAAAACAAAACTACCTTACATGCAAAAGTAACTAAAAACAACATAATTAACGGTGAAATTAAATAAAACTAGATAACTAGCTCACCCTACACTGCATTATCGAGTGCTAATCAACCAGGTTAAAACGGAAAAAACAACACATAAGTTGACCACAACGTGAAAAGTATTTGGTCCTCTACTTTAGCCTTCAAAAGTATACCCACTGCCCATCATGCGTAACTATGGCCAAGGGAAAACTTTGTACCAAAACAATAACCCACTTGACATTCAATACCGTGGAAGTAGTAAACATTTGAAAGTGGTATCGAGTCTATTGACGTGATGGTCAGTTATTGGTCGGTAAGGATCAAAAGACGAGGCTCGCTAAATGAGGTCTTAAGCTGGTTGGTGAATGTTCCGGGAGTGTGACGACTAGCTATAGCATGAGCTCCAGTGTACTACGCAAACTTCAGGACCGCCCTCTGACCGTATGGTCTGGCAGACTAAACAATGATATCCTGAGGGTTCTCAATTGCAACAATAACCCTGGCAGCCATTAAGAGCTTCTCCCATGTTTTGCCAAGGTTGATGATGTAAATGCCTGAGAAAATTATAAAGACATTGCTTAATATAATCAGCAAGATGCAAAAAATCGGGCTTACCTAGATGCTAGAAGAATCACAGAGGCTATTTGCAGGCACATTATTACACCACATCATCAATTCTATACATAATCTCAATCTTTAGTACCAGAAGCAAGTTGCTCCAAACGATGCATTGTTAACATAACTGCAAGTCATTACGGTCTTGAACTTCCAAAAACAAGATAAGGAAAGTAATTTTCTATCAACTAACAAAACCCATATCGTGAACATAAGGATGCATCCTTATACTGTCGTCGGTTTCAAATAAGAAAACCTAAAATCCAAGTCTTACAAAGGTAGATACATCTCCACCCAATACTTGATTCTTCTTGGTTTACTAGATCTGGTCAAATTACATGGCAAAAGAAGCCAATGCATCTTACTGTGCCATACATAGCAAGAAATCTCTACATGTCAAAATCCATGATACACATGATACAAGCACAAATCAACAGTACTTCACTATGAAATTATACACAAATGAAAACAGGGTTGACACCAACATGGGTTCTCCCCATATAAGTTGTCACACCTTTGATTTGTGCTTACGTGAAGCAAGCAAAACTAGCCCTCACTTTTTAGGAGTATTGTGTGCAGCCCTCCCTTAGAGCCTTAGACTGTGTTCGCTTCGGGTCGGTAGAACCACCTCCTCTCATCTCTCTATCGCTCTCCACTTATTACCTCATAAACCTCTATCAAAACCCAAACTAGAGTCTTAGACTCTTAGGAAGCATGATTTGGAAATACCAAGAATCCTGTAGCCATTATCCCATGTATCATTTCCCATGACTTGGAGACTATTGTCACACCTCAAATCTGTTTTCAGTTTTTTTTGTTTCTTGTTTTTGTAATTTTTTAAAGGAAATATGTTTGGTTTGCTGTTTTTGTTTCTTCAAAGTTGTAAACTTTTACAAAATTCAAAAAATTCTGAAAACCAAAAGCTCTTCTTTTTCACTTATTTTCAGAAATAGGTTGGGAGACTTAGTCAAAAGTCCCTTATATTTATAATTTGTGAGCTTAATGACAAATACATTTGCAATCAAACATAAAGATAAATGTGTCTATGAAAGCACCTAAAACCCTATGGTACCCTATAAAAGTGCCTAAATCCTAGGATACTCTATATATGAAAGTGCCTAAATCATTAAAACCCTATAATAGGAAAGTGCACCCTAAAACCCTATAGAAGTTTCTAAACAGATTTCGATCTTATGGCTAAAAAATTCAAAAAGCTTAAGGACATCTAATTAAAACTATTTTGCTGGTGTTCTTCCTTTAAATGAAAACTATTTTACGGTCCTTACGGCTATTTTTCCCAATAGGTTTGGGCGGCTCCCAACCCGGATGAACAGTGCCAGTACTTACCATGGCTTTGATTCATGCATCGAATCACTGTAGCTACACATTCGCTTTTTTCCGCCCCAATACCGACTCTCTCCCACTGTAGCTACTTATTCGCTTTATGTCATTTACATTTACAGTAAAAGTAATAAGGACAAAATAATAAAAATATTTACAGCATAATTGTGTCTTCGGAAAATTCCTGACCGGTCCATATTTTACATGGGATTTTATGCAAACTTTTTTTTAAAGTGTTATCCCATTTGGACTCTTTTTAAAAATGTTTTTACTATTTTGCCCTTATTACTTTTCATACCCCAATAATTCACACCCCTAAGAATTTACCTCCCAAAATTCACACCTCTAATAATTCACACCCCTTTATAGAATTCACACCACCCTTTTTGTAGACTTGGTGTGAATTTTTGAGGTTGAGATGTGAATTCTTGGTGTGAATTTACACCCGATCTGCTTAATTCACACTCCTAAATGCAAAATTTACACCATATTACCACAATTCATACTCTTTTTTTTTTTACAGAATTCACATCCCAAAATTTTACGCTATTTTCAGAATTCACACCCATGCGGTGTATCAACATATATACATAGTACATATAGAGATATCCCCTCATTCTCCTATCTTTATTATTATCTTAAATAAATAAGTCATGAACGGTGAGATAAAAGCATTGGATCGGCCAAAGATTCGAAAAAAAAAAAAAAAAAACAGAAGAACCTACAAAGTAGCTTTTGTCCGTCAATTCACATCCATCTCAAAGACCATGGCGATCTTCAATCGACGGTCCATGAACCAACATCTTCAGGTTGAACATCAGATCGGGCCTCTTGATCATCACGAAGTTGATATTCAACGGCTCCCCAAACGGAACTCCAACGCCACAGGTAGTAACCACCGGTTCTTGCCCTTGATTCAGCGTCGGGAACACCAGCCCGGCCAGCAACCGCTCCAGATGGCTCGCCATCAACAACCTGTTCGGATCGACGAGGAAGCGAAAACTCGTAACTGTTTATATCTGTTTTTTTCACCAAACCTTGGATCAGTGCTGAAGGACCATTTAATTAAGTATTAATTAAATTGGGCTGATGCCTATTACTTTTTTGGGCTAAAAATTAATGGGCAACATTAATTTTATAATTTGGACCAAGACCCAATTAATTTTAGTCTTGAAACTTGGCCATGTTATATTTTTTGGTTACCAGAGGAAATTCTAATCGGAGGAGTTATGGAATTCTTCTAGAATCAAAGTGAAAAGCCATTTGACTTTGTCAAAATGGCTCCATTATGCAGTTTACACGTGCAGGAGAAGAAAATCAAGCAAATCAAGTAATGGGGTCCCATTACCCCATGATTTACGAGAAAAAGGAAGTGGAGTTCATGGGTAAGTTGTTTTTCGTCAAGTGCCATAAACCGCCAAGTATGTTAGTGGGGAAGTTGAAGTCGGACACTTGGCAGCACATGGAGCAAACATGGGACATTTGTCAATTCTTGGTGAAAGTGGAAAACCTTATTCACCTGGATTAGTGCAATTTGGCATATAAATACTACAGTAGTTTGCAAGATTAAAAAAGGGGTTCAACATCGATTAAAGCCCAACACGTTAAAACAATTTTCTATTTTCACCAAAGTAGACTATCGAAAACCTAGAATTCATCGGCCCTCATGCCACCCTTTTTACTTTTATTTTTACTCAAACTTTATTATTACAATGTAATAAAGTCTACGTTTTACGATCTTTACATTTCTTATACGACTAGAAAGTTCTAAGTCCACGATCGCGTGGCAAACCACAAATCTCCTTGTGATCATTGTCCTTTCGTTTACACGCAATCGCTCTACAAGTTAAAAGTCACGGCACGGCAATCATCATCCGAAGTTAGGCGCTACAAGTCTTGGCACGCCCGCACGCAACCAACCGACGCTTGCAAACGCATCCGCGTCTTGCTCGGCGTACGTGTGTCAAAAACAAGAGTTTTCAGTGACGTACTGGTGTCCGCCGTTGGAGAACAAAGACCCTGACGACTTCGACACCATGCTCAAATTCATGGAATTCAGATCCGAACAACAAACGCGAGAAGAGATAGAGTCGAAGGAGAGAATTTGGTTTTCCTACTTGAGTTTGTGAATCTGAACTCCAATTAGTTTGTGAATCTGGTTTGGCATATCGTGTTTGCGGGTGAGGCGAGGATTTTGGGGGTATAGGGTTTGACATTGGGTGGGGTTGAACGAGCACGCGGAGACAAAATGAGGTCAGTTTGGAAGAACCCCTTGTTTCTTCTCTTTGATTACTCAGTGTGTTCGGACTAACTTAAGTAAATTCTCACAAGGGTATTAATTTTTCCGTCCACTGACGAATGACCCGATAGAAGTCGGGAAAAAAATCTGCATGAGCTGGCCCCACAACATAATTCCTTCTTCTTGGTTGCTTGATCAAAAGATGGTTAGGTTCCATTCTGATATCAAACTATTTTGAACTCCAGCTCGAGTAGCTTGCAGGTTAGAGTTGAGTTCAATAATTAAGCTTTTTAAAACAGATACAAGCTACTACAGGATATAAACAAGTCGATTTGGTTTGACTCTAAAATTTTCTACATATGAGACCCACATGCATATATAATATATATGGTGGCTAACATTAATGTGTCTGGAAATATATAACCGCTAGTGTTAGTACATCACGCTTCGCGCCATGCCATGCATGTGCTCATTCTTGCACAACGTAATCTTTTCGGTAATCGATTGTGCAAGTTAATCACAATTATATCTCTTGTAAAAGTCATGTAACAAAGTTGGACAATACAAATGGAACACCTTCTTCAAGCATAAAATTAAGTGGACATGGTACGAAAAAGTGAAAATATTAGGACTATATCAAAGCAATATGCTGGATGTCTGAAAATTGTGCTAAAATCTTGATTGGATAGGCAAAAGAAATACTATTGATAAAGGAATAGAAAGTACAAGGATAAAAGACAAAAAAACAACTTA
This sequence comes from Rhododendron ovatum, assembly GCA_019656835.1. NCBI lineage: Eukaryota > Viridiplantae > Streptophyta > Magnoliopsida > Ericales > Ericaceae > Rhododendron > Rhododendron ovatum. The sequence continues at coordinate 46,611,377 of CM033798.1, forward strand.
AGGGAAACGGTAAACCAACGGGTGCCTAAATCTCAACTACATTGACACTTAAATATACACACCGACGATCATATGACACCTAGCAGCACAAAAGGAAAATTGCAAGGGCTCGGCAAGGTACCAAACATCTACAAACAGGAAATCGAAGGAACAAAACAAAATAGTTTCTTGCCTAAAACAAGGCAGTTCCCAACAAACAAGACTAAATAGAAGCAAGGCCAACGCAACATTTATAAATTTTGGGTGATAATTTTTATTTTGACCCCATTAAAATAAGTTACAAAAGCAGATAAATATAGGATATTGCGGTGCTGAAAGCACTCATTTTGTTTACAAGTTTCGAGTTAATCCAGTAAAAACACCCAAGAAGCGGGGCCAGAATCGATCCTGACTTTTCAGGGACTTAAAAAGAAAATTAAAAAATGAGGTTTTTTTATTGGACTACTATAAGAGCATTCCATTATGATAAGCAAATGGGCATGGATAAACAAATTTAATAACAATGCTCAAAAACACTTCACATTGTAATAAGTAAAGTTACAAGCCTTTTAGCAAATAACCAAATTACACACATTCCATAACCAAACTTAACAACTTTTACCAATAACCAAAACTCAATAACCAAACTCAAAACTCAATAACTCAAAAAACACTCCACATTGGAATCGTCTTATCGGGATGAATAATTTGGTGTGGTCAGGTGCGTGATTGAACTCATTTACGATTGGACAAATGTGTATTGTGGGAATTTTTTTGGTTAGAGATGCAATAACCAATGTGGGAGTAGAGATTGTTAAGTTTGATTATGGACTAAATAGATAATTAAATACTAACGTGGCACATTTTGATTATTACCACTGCGGATGCTCTAAGAGGTAAAAAAGTTTGAGAGGTCTCCGAAATTCAAATTTTTTTGAAGGACTAAAGCGACCGCAACACAGATTTTATCTCGGGACCGGCTTGTGTGCGTAAGTCAGCCGACACTTATTATCAAAACTAAAACGTGAAAAGACAATCTTTCAACCTGAATTACAGATGGAAGTCAAAACCAAATTCTTTCGATTAGCATTTCAACTTTCAATACACAACCTGGATGTGCCCATTGTCCACACTTCACGCCATCGTTTGAGGAATTTGGACGCATATACTATTATTACTGTATGTTGAAAAATACTACTCCCTCCGTTCCACATTGATGGTCCAGTTCGGTCTCCAATGCCAAATTTAAATTGTTAATATCTTTTAATCTACAATGTTTTTAAAGATTTTAAAAACTTTGTATAATAGAACTAATTGAGATCTATCATATAAGATCCATATTGCACATAAAAATCATTGTAGATTGAAAAATATTAACAATTTAAATTTTGCATTGAAGACCGAACCGGACCTTCAATTTGGAACGGAGGGAGTATTATTACTGTACTTCTAGAAGACGTTCATGCACGCCTAAAGTGTGAGAAAACTGTTGTTCTTGTACGATCAAGGAGGACTTTAAGGTAGGTGGTGAGAGGTTCCGCATGAATATAATGGACCCGGGGGCTCTGCTGTCCGGAGGGGCACAGGAGCCCCTACCCATACTCCGCAAACGCTGTCGTTTTGATTAAATAAAAAATCTCAATCATCAATTTGTAATTCTATGAAACAGAAACGTGATTATGAGAGTCTTAGAGACAAAATTTGATTATGTCTCTTTAGAATAGTATGATCAGAATAGTACGATCTTCACACCCGTTCAAATAGATTAAAAATTGGACCACTTAATTTTTTAACCATATTTTTTAATATATAAATGGCCTCAAAAAATTAGTGCTCAAATTTTCACTTCGTTTGAATCGGTGCAAAATTCTTGTTATTCTTATCATATTATTCTAAAGGGTCGTAATTCATTTTTATCTTTAGAGCTCTCATATTAAGTACATATTCTTTATTAGGACCCTATGGAGCATAAGTGTGATTATGAGAGCCCTAAAGATAAAAATAAATTACGACTCTTTAGAATAATATAATAAGAATAACAAGATCTTTGCACCGATTCAATCGGAGTGAAAATTTGAGCACTAATTTTTTTTAGACCGTTCATATATTAAAAAATATGGTTAAAAAATTAAGTGGTCCAATTTTTAATCTGTTTGAACGAATGTGAAGATCTTACTATTCTGATCATATTATTCTAAAGAGACATAATCAAGGCTCTCATAATCACGTTTCTGCTCTATAGGATTACAAATTAATAGTTGAGATTTTTTATTTAATCAAAACGACAGCGTTTGCAGAGGGTGGGTATGGGCTCCTGTGCCCCTCGGGCAGCAGAGCCCCCGTGTCCGAATATAATTGGTTTCCAAAATTCCATTGATTGCTGTCCCATGAAGCCGCCCACATGATTCATGCACATTCTTCGTTTTGGTTTCAAGGATTACGGATTGAAAACTGGATTTAAAAGGCCGGCCACTGCCAGTTATCGTAGGATTCGGCTTCTACTGACAAATTATTCTCATACTCTATAATGAACATTTGTTCCGGAGAGAAAGGAAAGAAGCAAATGATGGCGGCACGCGAAACGCAAATAAGCCGCGTTGAGGCGGAGAGGGTACGGAGGGAGAAGCTAAACCGTCGATTCAACGAACTCCGAAGTGTGGTGCCGAACGTGTCGAAGATGGACAGAGCATCTGTACTCACCGATGCAGTTGCCTACATCAAACAACTTAAAGCACAGAGAGAGGAACTGGAGGCCCAAGTCCGAGTCGAATCACAAACCGCAGCAAAGGTGTGTGCCGCGAGCACATCAATCGCCGGCGGTCATTATGCGGTGCCATCGTTGGGCGAAGTGGAGGTGATGATAGTAGGATCAGAAGCGATGATTCGGGTGCAGTGCGTGGACGCGAATTACCCTTGTGCAAGGTTGATGGAAGCTCTTAGAGGATTGGAGATTGAAGTTTATCATGCCAGCATGACGAAGGTGAAGGAAATTATGCTTCAAGATGTTGTCGTTAGGGTTCCTAAAGGATTTACAAGTGATCAAGAGGCCTTGACAACTGCTATTCAAAGAAGATTTCAGATTTAAGTTTTCAATTCAGTTAACGCACCAAATAACCTAGTCCCACCGTCCCAATTCTTTTTGATCTTTTTGGGAGTTCGTGGTATTTTCTAATTAATTATATATATCTTTTAATCTATAATATTTTAGGTGCTTTGAAAACTTTGTTTAAAAGAGCTCATTGAGATCTATCAAATAAAATCTATATTACATATAAAAAATATTACCAATTAAAATTTATAATCAATTTTTTATACGGTTAGAATGAAACGAGGGACAAAAAAAAATGAAAACGGTGGGAGTATTTCCCAATGGGATGAAAACTATCGTAGTTTCTAGTTTCTTGGAAGAGAAACTCCCTTTTGATAGAGCAACCACTCTAACGTTCAGACTGCAATAAAACTGATAAATGCATAAAAACGGACTCTGAGGATTGGTTGTCATTGATGGTTTTTTTTTTTTTTTTTCTGCTCATGCAGTGAATGTATTGTGAGGTTCTAACTTCTTTAGCATCGGGAGTGAGGAATGTGTTGGATCACTCTTGGATAGGAGACGTGTTTGTGTAACACTCCGATTTTTATAAATAAATAAGACGCTAGAAAGAGTTAGAAGAAAATAATAATAGTAATAAGGAGCTAACATTTAGCAAGTTACTTGCCGTTAGAATTTAGAGAGTATACTAAGTTATAAATTAGAGTATTTTCAATGTATCTATCAATTTTTATTTTACAAATATCGCCCCAACCCTATTAACAGCATTGCGACACAAAAGTGAGGCAAGAGTTCCTGAGAGGCGGAGAGCCGTAAGGTTCAATGAATAATTCAGAAAGAATCGGATTAGATAGTACTCCTAGATTTTGTGAGATAATATTGGATTTTATTAGATATTATATTGATTTTGCTAGATATTACTTAGATTATATAAGATATGATTAGGATTATCTATATATGATCTAGATTCTTCTTCCATTAGTATAAATAGGCTCCTCCCCTAGGAGAAGGGAAAAAAAAATTAAAACATGAGGTGAGTTTCACTTCCCCTACTGCCGTAAATACACACTCACACTTGCACTTGTATAAATCTATATAATCTCTTCTCTAATTTCCTATACAAATTCATAGTAAAAAGAAAAGTAGAAAAATGGCCTTCAATAAATGATTCCGTAGGATCAACCCAATTTGGGGTTGATTCGTTTTATAGGTTTGAAAAAAAAATATGGATCATATATAATTTATTCCTTTATGTTCGTGGATATGGTATAAGGCTAAAAGAAAATGAAACAAGCTTTCGCATATAACTTGTGGTTTGGCTCGACTCGTAGTCGGAAGTTTGGACTGGTTTTCTAAACAAACCCAACACAATCTATGAGAGAGATTATAATGATAATAGTAATAAAATAGATGTAGGGATAGCAATGAAAAGTAATATTAAAATAATAATTGATAATCAATGAATTAACGTGAGTGTATAATTATTTGGTCCAACAGGTTCCGGAATTGATAAGTAGGTATTCGCACGGTAAATTGTGTTTCTCGGATAAGATTAGTTACGAATATACTCTGGCTACATATTATTTTTGTAAATCTTGTTTTGTGATTGTTTTATGAAACCTTATGTTGAATAAAAATAAATTATATAGGTATAATTGTGAAAAAAAAAAAGATTTTTATAAAAAGACATGAGATTAATTTTCTTAAAATAAAGTTTAATGGATATTAGTGTAACATCTAGGCGAAGAGCTCTGACGAGCTATGTTTGAATTGGCTTCTATGGATTGTGGAAAGGATACAACCGGAGATCCATTTGATTGATATCAATTCCATTGTTTTGCTGTGGTCCCTACCGCCCATGATGGTCAAGATAACTATGATGATCAAGATGATAATATGATAAATATGATGATAATGATATATCTCTCTTTGTCTATATCCCTCTTTGTCTCGCTTGTGGTGATTGCAACTTGAATATGATCGTTCTCTCTCTTACGATTTTGCCAGCTGATGGATTATTATGTTATGTTTTTATCATATTTAATCTCATGTTTATTATGTGGCATTTGTATATCGTAACTTACTGAATTTGTATTTCATAAAACCTTTTCAGGAAATCAGAATTAAAGAAAGCTTATCTATAGAGACCTGTAAATTTTCTTATTTATTTTTAATGTTAATAAAAGAAAAGGAAAAGAGGTGAAAATGGCGCAAAAATTAGAGTTGGGGGTCAAAGTGTAAGGAGTTGAAAGTTATGGGTGTTAGTGTATTTGGTGCATATGTGTGCCGTGTATTACCCGGGGAATTTTTTTTTTTCCCTTTTCACTTTTTCATCTTATTTCTCTCGACACTCTCTCCTCTCTCGGTCTCTCTCACTCAAAAACTCACTTAATCACTCAAACCCACAACAATTTACCTCAACTCCATCGCCTACTTGCATATTCGAGCTCGTATTCCGGAAGTAGGGCTTGCTCCATCCCTTTGATTTTGGTTCGGATACTCGAGGTAGGAAATTCTACCTCTCTTTATATGTTATTTGGATGTTCCTATGTTTTATTTGAGCTTGTATTGATTATTGTTTGGTTTGGATCAAAATTTGCCATCTGATGAAAAATCGCCAAATTCTGGATTCCTACTGGTAGGATATTTTCCTCTACCGGTAGAACTTTGTTACCGTAAAAATGTGTGTTCACTGTTTTGAATTTGTACCAGTAAGACTTATTCCCTATCGGTAGGATTATTAATTTTTTTTCACCTACCGGTAGTATTTTTCTTTCTACTGGTAGAACTCTTACCAGCTGAAACTTTGTACCCACTGTATAAATTCCTACCGGTAGCTCCATGTTCCCTACCGGTAAACCACCAGTGAAAAGCAAAATCCTCTTGTACCGTTCTACTTTTTCTTTTCCAAGCCTAAAGGCCTTTTCAAGGGATTCGATGATTAGTTTATTATATATGATGATGGTATGGGCAATCATGCATGATACCATGATCATTGAGACATCCAACTTGAATTTGTCCGAAAATGTAAATCTTTTTTTTTTTTTTAAATGATAAGGATGAGCTTCGAATTGCACAATGTTTTGCGAACAGTACACTTGAGTATGGGAACAACGCGCGAACATTCGGGGCCCATCGACGGGTGGGTGCCTGACAGGGGATATCAGGGTCCCATAATTAGCCTAGCAGGAGCTAATGCTCAAAATAATCACTCAAGGCCTAACCTTCAAGGTGGGTGCTTGGCAGGGGATATCGGGATCCCAAAATTAGCCCGGCAGGAGCTTCGGCTCAGATACACAGACGACACGACATGTTGAGACATAAATTGACGAGTATGATTTGTGGGTTGAATAAAAGAAAGATTGGAGATTTTGAGACACTCGTTCATGATAATTGTTCTTCCTCCATTGTCTTGACTTTCCATCCCTCGTTCATTGGTCTCGCTCATTTGCATATAGAGTTTGCGTAGATTTTTCTACTGGGTACTGTAGCTCAAGTCTTATATTATTTTCAGGTGCTAACCCAGAACCATAACTTGCATTGCTTGGCGTGCTTGGAGGGTGGACATTATTTTTGAAAGCTAACCGAAGAAGTTACTTATTCATCTTTGTAAATTTATTTTGAAAGATGTATTTGTAACTTAAATTGTAACTCTTTTGACTTGAAAAATTGTAACCCTTAATCTCTTTGACATTCGATACTTAAGATAATTTGGGGCCGTCAAGCTGACATTGTAATATTTGGAAATCTTTCGGACTTGGAAATGTAACTAAGGGAAGGAGAACATAGTGATCTTTTGGGTACCGTACGGATATTTATGAGTATTTTTATTATGTAAATCATTTATAATTATGTTTAAAATCGAGGACGTGACATTATCCGTTGCGTATGAAAGATATCAGTTGTATGACCAAATAAGGAAATAATGAGTTAATGAGTGGCGTTTGTGTGTGCGAGCCACAATTATAGAATTTTAAAGTTGTAATCGATGAGCACGCTAGATAGCTCTGAATATAATGTTTCATTGATTTTTAATTTACGGTTCTAGGAGTTTTGAATAAAATAATAATAATAATGATAATATTCTCTCTCTTTTTTGTGATATCCAAACCTGGGGTGATTTTTAAATCACTGGTCATATCACGAATTTCTACCCATCAAATTTGAATCGTGACATTTTGAGTGTTGGACGGGTACCGCACACGTGATACCTCGATACCCCGTGTGTGGTACCCAGATAGATTTCATGTAAAAGAGAAGCTACCAAATATGCACGTTATTCCAACTCGGAATTCAACCCAGATGGATTTCATGAAAATTTGGGCAAAGCATTTATTGGAAAAGATGATACTGACAAATTAACTGAAAATTTAATTTCTTAACAACCCTTTCGGCTACGGTTAGCAATATATTGTTTGGTTGTTTCTTCTACCAAACATCATTAATTGTAGGAGTGGAAGAGATATATCATAATCACTTCATACCCTCTCTGCGTACGTTTTAACTGTTGCATTATGAATTGCTCATTCACACACTGTATCAGCAGACTGTTTATAACCACAGACTTAATTACTCAATTTGAAAAAGAGAATAAATTCTATCCACTTTATGTACTTTTGGTACTCCATATAGCACTATGTACTTGTGGTATACATAGCCTACCCAATTTGAAAGGAGAATAAAAATTGTATTTTTTCGCGGGTGGAAAACCCCACTTTTCAACCACCGCCTATTGTGGATTCCACTTAGTATTTATTATTGTAATATAAACCATTCATATTATAAGACCCGCAAAGTAGTAATTACAAAAAAATAGCAGCAAAATTTTTATTTTTATTTATAAAATGGACGGTCCAATTTTGTATAAAGATACATTGTCTATTTTACAAAATAAAATTTAATTTTTAATACACCTACCGATGCCCAATTGAGTTTATTTTTTTCTATAGTTAATGTGGATCCTAACAAGATGGACGGTTCAGATAAATAATAAACACGGTAAGACCCAAAAAGACAATGGTGAAAATTTCAAATTTTTTACCGCCGATGGAAAGAATTTAATCTCATTTGAAAATCTAATTAGAGATCAACATTCTAAACAGAGGCAGTTACGTACTAGTCTATTTGCTGTTAAGTACATATAGTTTTTTAATTATTTGCCATTAGGCCCGCTGCATATAGTTTTTCCATTCTCAAGGACGGAACGAATAAGGGGGCTCAGTGGGGCACGGCCCGGGACCACCGCTTTTTAATTTTTAAAATTTTTATAGGGCACAAATTTATTTTGCTTTATTTTTGTGCTAATAAAAATTTATTGTGCTTTATAGGGTACCAATTCATATGTGGTGATCATAAAATTTATGATTCCTAAAAAAAAGTGATGTGCTTTATACGGTACAAATTCATACCTACCACATTCTATTTCTGGACTAATATCTCTTGTTACTAGATTTTGTATTTCTTGTATATCAATTGATTAATTAGTCAATTTTCAACACCAACATTTTATTGGTCGATTGCTTAAAATTTTGAATATATACCAACTTTTGCATTTTTTTTGGTTCATTGAAAATTAGGAACCATAAACTGTGCTAGAGGTTAGTAATATGATGGGTATACACATTAACAAATGTTGGTCCACGGAGCTATCGTGGGGCAGAAAAGCATTCCCGGCCTCATCCAATTTTTTTTTTTTTGAGTTTAGTTTGCATAAATTTGACAGATATTTACAAAAAGAATCATAATATCTCAACCGTTGATAAAAACTAAGAACAAATTTTATTTTGAGCACACTAAATTATAGTGAATGATACTGTGTGTCGTCGAATGATATGATAGGAACAATATTCGAGATAAAATTTCATTTTTTTTAAAACTGTTCCATGAAAACTTGAATGACTTGATTTAGTTATGAAAGATTATTGATCCAAATTTAAACATATGATTCCATGTTGCCACTATCTTCTTGTTACGGCTACTTAAAACGTTGCTTAAACACACCCATGGATTGTCCCAGTGGTTCGAGCGGATGTCCAGACTTTGGGAGCATTCTTCAAGGTCTGGAGTTCGATTTCTCATTGGGTGACTACCCTGAAGTAAGTGGAGGACCGTGATTAGTGTGGCCACGCTAGCTCTCCCGGAGATTTGGGTTGCGCAATCAGGTCCATCTAGTGGTCTGACTGTAGGGTTGTTTCTCTGTTAAAAAAAAAAAACGTTGCTCAAAGATGTAATTAAAAATAACCTAACCGACAAAACACTGTAACGTACGATGGTTTTTTTGGTGGGGGCTTAGGGCAACTGTGCAACAGCAGAAATTACCAGTGGACAAGCCAACATCGCGTGGGTTTTCGCCGTATATTTTTGGTGTTTTTTGTGTCGGTAATTTTTTTAGTCTTTCTGAATTTTTATTGAATTCACAGTTTATTTTTTGAATTAAGCATCAGTCCCAACGAGATAAATTTAAAAAGATAAAAAATTATAATCAAAAATTATAAAAAGTCACTAAAGACGGAAAAACTAGTGGTATTTTTTGTCTATCGTGCCATCATTTATGAACTTTTTCAACTTCGGTATAAATTTTTAATTTCTTTTTCTAATTTTTTCGTTGAGACAAACTATTATTCTTAAAAATTAAGATAAGAAGCTAAACAAATTACGAAAAAAAAGTTTTCGTTAAGAAATCCCGAAGACAAAAAGGGTAGGGTAGGGTCCCCTCCCCGCAGGAGGAAAAAAGGGCTTCTACTTCCCAACCCCATTGGACAAATGGCTGAGATTGAGGGAGGCCATTGAACAAGCAGCTGTGGATAAAAGGAACCCATGACAGTATTCGGTCTACCTCGACGGGACCAATTCATTCGGTCTAACTTGATTCGGTCTACCTTGACGGGGCCAATTCATTCGGTCTACCCTGACGGGGCCAATTCATTCGGTCTACCTTGCTGGACCCTGCGTTCCATCTTGAGAGACTGAAAATAATAAGTTCAAGCTTCCAAAGCTCTTCCCAATCTCCTTCCCCGCTTCTATGATTACAGATAGTATTCGAGTTTTCAATCCATCCCTGTCTCCATTTTGGAGATTAAAACAGAATAGTGTTTCGGTATTAATATTAAGAGACCCTCACATCGAAATCGCAATATTTAGGATTTTATTTATTTGCAAGACTTTCAACTACTTTTCATTTTACCATACGTGAATTATTTGTTGAATATTGGCCCTTCACTGAAGAAGCAGAGGTCACAAGAGGTAAAAAGTGTCTATTAGAGCATCCGCATCAGTATCTTTAAATTTTAGACCAAATTAGAGAGCAAAAAGCCACTTTATTACTTTAGCTACTCACTTTTAAAATATCTACTGCATCAGACTCTCTACATTAAAACTATCAAATTAAAAATATTATTTATTTATTCTAAAAAAGCACGAAACTATCCCATTCCGAGCAACTATTTACTTGTTATTTATTATATTTTAATATATAAACTGTCTAAAAAAATTAAGTGCTCTAATTTTCAATATTCATTTGAACCAGTACGAAAATTTTATTTTTCTGATCATTTTATTTTAAATAGTCATAATTAATATTTGTTCCTAGGGCTTTCATACGAGAGTTATAGAACCAAATAAAGTATACAAAACATATTATTAAACCAGACACGATTGAAGGTCGTATTTTGTGTGTTCATTTTTTAAGTGGTGGATTGTCTCCCATGCATTTAAGGCATCTTAGAATATTATAATAATATACTATCATGTAGCAAGGGAACAGTGACTAGGCAAAGAAAAAGAGCCACTGTAGGAAATGTAAAAATTTGACAAGTGGTCCCCACATTTGAAGAGTCTGATGCAAGAACAATTTATGCCTTTGGCTCGCTCAAGTTGCTTACAGGGCAATTTGCCTTGTGAGATGTGGATGCCCTTATGAGTATCACATTTGTGGTACGACTTCTGCCCAGCCAATCAATCACTCTGGTCTGAAATTCAGTCCATGAGTGTGCACAACATTTCCTCCCAACTGTTGCAAATTGCCAATACAGTCATATAGGAGTATGAGAGAGAGAGAGAGAGAGAGAGAGAACTAAAAATGATTAAAAAAACCAGCAATGTATTGTGTATATATTCCATGGCCAAAGCATATATATAATTTTAATATTCATTGGGATGTGTGAAGAAGCATTGACACCTCAACAACAATAATGGGTAATATTTCACAAAAGCCTAATTAAAAAGCTTCAAACTTGATGAAGAAAAAAGGACATAAAACTAGCCAATTTCCATATTATCTCTGTGCATATTTTGGTTGGATAAGACTTTATGGTGGTTAGCTGTCGCTTCACATATTCTGTCTATAGGATATAAATAAACGGGGTGGGTGTTGTGCAGGGGGTGCACAGCACCGTGCTGTGCAACCATCAGAACCGTCCGTTAGGCATTCCAATGGTCCAGATAAAAAAGGGGTGTAAATTAATTACAGGCTTGAAGTCTTCCAGATTTCCTCCAGCTCTTTGGCAAAAACCTCCTGTCTTCCCACAACAATGGTAATATGATCTTTTTTCTCGAACACCTTAACCTCGGCACGAGGAATTCTCGATTTAACATTGTAGCTACATTCCACGGGGATGAGTTCGTCGTCTCGGCCATGGTATATGGTGACGCTGCATTTCAGACGTTTGCGAACGACGTCCAAATACCCGTCGATTTTCCCGGCGGTACCGCATAAGATGTTGTGTAGGGTATGCCATGCGGCATTGTGGGTGTGACAACAGAATCCTTCCACCAAGTAGGTCCTGATCCTGAAAATTATTATTATTATTTTTTTCCGACGCTAACATTAAATAAATAGCAGGGATTGTAAGAGAGTAGTAGATAGGAGTCATTGTCCACAAGAAATTATTACGTTTGGTTAGAAATTTGAAAATTTGTTGACCAAGAAATCCTGAAAAAGTGTACGACAATACTAGGCCTATTTAAGAATCCACATTAAATTTTGACACTATCTTTTTCAAGAAAAAGTCTCAACAACAGTAGACTAGACTATGCTCCCTCATCAACACAGCCTTTTTGGTTGCCAAAAACACCACTAATAATTATGGGACCAATACATGAATATAATATATATATATATGTTATATACAGTCATTTTCAAATGAGGAGATCCTTATTTTAGTTAAAATTTATAAGGACCTCTCCATTTCTCCCATTTTCCGTTCAAATTACAATGATCCGAGCTACTCAATATGTTCAGAACGTGATTTTAAGAGTATCCGCAAGGAATCAACAAAAAAAATGACCGGAAAGGGCTTCATCCAATCAGTTTTTATTTGAATCATTCGATAAAAAATAAACAAAAACTGCTCGGATGAAGCTTTTCCGGTTATTTTTTTTTGCTGATTTCTCGCGGGTACCCTTAAAATTACGTTCTGAATACATTGAACGGCTTGAATCATCGAAATTCTATCGGAAAAGGGAGGTCCTTATTTTATTAAGTTAAAATGATCCTTAGGAGGGGGGACTATATATATATATATATATATATATATATATATATATATATGCTTATAACCCAAGCAGCCTAGAGTTAAAGAAATCGGTCAAATCATAACGTGCAACATGCGAAGAGCAATCAAGAAAAAAGTCAAAAAAATTTGGTTCTCCAATTTTGTACCGGAGTACATTCACTACTCACTAGTTTCTGAAAGGGTTACAAATTAATCGATTGTCGGGATGCAGCAAGTATTTATTAGCTATGGTTCACATAACAAATTACTTTTAGTATTTTCGTCTTGGTCGAACCTAATTATTATTTTCGTCTTGGTCAAACCTGAATAATTAGTTAAGCGAAAATCATACCGAATCAAGCTTTACAAACCAAACTCCTAGCCCATCCCCAACCCGTTTACAATCTTAGATGAGAAAATAAGATAGAATGTGCTAAAATTTGCCTGCTTTATTTTCTTAAAGATCATTTCAACACAAAGGGTGATGGGGGCACATGAACAGGTATAGTTGAGGTACTTAGGTTTGAATGGAGTACCCTCTATCATTGTACTCAACAACCAACCAGGAACTATGATCACCATTTACATGTACATAACTACTACAGTACAAATTCTCTCCTGAACAAACCTCTATAGAATAGACATGTTGGACAGGGTACATCCCTGGCCTGACAATTCATGGACTAGTATTACTCAGGAGGGGAGTGGAGCCCATCTTAATTGGTACAAAGTACAAAACTTTATTAAGTTTGGTTTAAGGGTGATCAGCGCATAGTGTCAGTGGCGGAACCACACTAGGGCAAACGGGGTCACGCGACCCCGTTGAGTTTCAAAAATACTTATAGAGCAGGTATAGTTTTGAGGAATATTTCGTAATTTTGTCCCAGAAGATAATATTTTTACCCTGAAAATCCCAAAAGATTATGTATGGTAGATATTTAACCCTACTGCAATCAAATCCTGGATCCGTCCCTTGTACCACCAATTAAGTGTTGTGACGTTTACTTTCGAAACCGATAGAGCAGAATTGAAACTTCTTGCAGTAATATAACTAACTAACATTAAAAGGAGGTGGATTCTCTGGACTGCAGAGAGCTCCTACGGTTCACTTACAATTTTTTATCTTTGCATCTAACGGTTTAAGCTTTAAAAAACCTTTTCAAAAAAAAATTAAACTTTTCCCCGGAAAACTGCAGACAAGCTTGGTGTCCTTGCACGATTCGCTAATGTTAATCTATTGAAAGAAAAATGATGAATTGATTGGAGTAATTTAGTGAGAGAGAGAGAGAGAGAGTAGGAAACATGTGGTAGCATTTATTAGTACGTACCTGTTTCTGGTGATAAGTTTGGTGAGAAATTCCCACAGGCGGTGGTTCTTGCAAATAAGGAAGCAAATGGTCCGGCTAATGTGCTCGTACCAAGCGGCCATGGACGCCCCAAACGCAATCAGCGGCCACACACGCCTAGGCGCCAACTTTCTCATCAAATACTGCGTGCCATGTTCACCCTTCGGTACCGGAAAATACGGCTGCCATTTTGTTTTTTTTTTACACAAATTAACTTCAGCATACCATAATCCCATATGAAAATAAAAAAACAATTCCCCATGTTATTGATTTTCAAATCTAGAGAAATTATAGTGATAACAACTTACCGGTGCAAGCAAGGTTAGCGATTTCACCAACCCCGGATACTTGACCGCGAGCGCTAGGGCCAGAATGCAACCTAATGAATGCGCGACAATGTGGAACGATTTGACTTTGTTCGGCTCGAGAACAGAGCGTTCGATCATCTCCAAATGCTCCCTCAACGTGTAAAGTGAGTCAGTTGGCTTGGGACTCCTCCCGAATCCTAAGAGATCGATCGCGAATAGCCGGTACTTTGATTTAGCAGATTTGGAGAAATTCGGGAACAGGGTCTCGGTCCAAAACGCAGACGATGAGATGAAGCCGTGAATGAACAGCACATCCTCTTGCATGTTCTCTGACAAATCAAACCCAACTTAAACTTCCAATATTTGGAGAAATTCGCCGTTACCCCGTTCGGATAAATAAGCAAAGTGGTTTATTTTTTTTGTCATTATTCAAATTTTTTTTGTATTTATTAATTTTTCTTCAATTTTTTTGAATTATTGCATCGTTATGACGAGAAGAATCTAAAAAATAAAAATTATGATCGAAATCAAATTTTTTTTGAATAAAGACGAAAATAAGCTAATAAGCCAATTTTTTCGTCTTTATTTAAAAAAAAATTCGATTTCGATCATAAGTTTTACTTTTTAAATTTCTCTCATCATGATGATGCAATAATCCCCAAAAATTTAATGAAAAATTAACAAATACTTAAAAAATTAAATAAAAACAAAAAAATTAGCCACTTGGCTTATGTAACCGAACGGCTCCTGAAAAGTCAATATTTGATTACGTAGAATTTTGTCTTTTCTCACATCGCCTGTTAGTATAGTATTAAGAAATATTATGTTACCATGTTTTCTAGGCTTTATTTTTTAAAAACAAAAAATGTATCTTGTGGATGTGCTGGTGAATGATTGTTGAGTATGGTAGCAGCGGAATACCAAATTAAACATTTTACCTTTGGCTCCGTCAGCAAGGACGAATAGAGTTTCTTTCGAAGAAGAGGTCCAAGAAGTGCAAGTTTTGCAATCGCAATCGGACCACCTCGGAACGGGGTGAGACTGATCCCCTCTGATCCTGCCATGTAGCATCTCGACGATGGTCGAGTTAACGGTGAACGTCGACCGGACCTTCCCGGATCTCTTGATCTTCTCCCAAGAAGATTGTATCACGGTGCCTTCCAGCTTCAACCTCTTGAGCTCGTTAACCGTAGATTTCGACACCTCGGAGACCAACGACGGACGAGTGAAGAGGGTGTCCGAGATGTCCTCCAGCTGCAACCTGCTGGAGCTGAGGCACACGATCTTAGACTCCCCTTGTTCGGAGACCAAAATGTTTCCACTGCTTGTGATCGCTTCTTTGGCCGGAGAGCAGTAACAGGGCTTCCATTCGGCTTCGATGAAGAAATCAGCGACTCTGTATACGTAACAGAGGATGAAATCAAGAACGTCCAGGAGTGAGAAAATGACGAAGCTCAAGACCTCGTTAATGGCTCTCCCTGTCACAATCAAAACTGATTTGGATTTTCCCATAACATACATTTTCTCGAGAAAATTTAAAATCCACCACCGACCCACAAGAAAAGACCCTTTGGAGTGGTGGTGGAAAGATATAGAGAGAGGGAAAGGGTGGGCGGGATTCACGAAGGTGGTGTTAATTTGCCAGCCATTTTAGCTTTTTTATTGTTGTTGAAGACTCAGAAAATGTCATGGTACAGGTAAGGCCACTTGGTAGTGTTTTTCTGTCGTGTTTGTGATTTAGGAAATATGAGAGATTTGCCAAGAAGGCCAACAGAAGAAAATGGGTCGTCGTTGTTGGAGGTTTTCTGCAATTGGGTCATTCACACAACCCACATTTGCACAACCTTGTTGAATTTGAGGAATGCGTGTAAGATTTTCTTCTCTTAAAAACAACTACTATACATATATATATATATATATATATAGAGAGAGAGAGAGAGAGAGAGAGAGAGAGAGAGGCCTAGATGGAGAATAATCAAGGGGTACACTTGAATGAATAGTAATTGTTACATTAAGATGGTTTGTTGGCCAAGGGAAAAAGGTTGGGTGGTAGTTGAACCTCCAGCGGAAAGAAACAAGCAAATCTCCCCC
>CM033798.1:46627740-46652740 GCA_019656835.1 Rhododendron ovatum
TTCTCACAAGCAGAATGCAGCCGAAAACAAGCTAGTTTTCTTTCCTCCACACATTCCTATTTCAGAATTACTCTCGTGAGAAAATCTTTCTTTTGCGGAGGTGTTTTAAACAAGTGTTTATAGCATTCAATCGAGATCGTTCAAAATTATTTTGGACGGTCAAGATATTAATAAATTTTTTTCGGAGAAGTGTTAATTGTGACCGGTCATAATTGAAAATGAATCTCAACTATTAATTTCGCGAATAGACGGCTAAGATTCTCATGGAGCCTCCGTGAAAAAGACTATCTCTACTTTCATAGACTTCACCAAACATACTCTACAAGTTTTTTCTTTTAAACTTCTCAACGGTAATTTGATTTTCGCACCCCTTTTGTTTTATAACCCAAACAAGCTAGTTTTCGGAACGGATCAATCTCCTTTTTTTGTATTCTTGTAATGTTAATTTACATTGTTGAAAACCGACAGAAAGTGTCTTTCGTTTAATCGTTCGAAAACTCTAGATAGGGACCTTGAATTACAGTACAACCCATGTTACCCTAAAGTACTCTAAAGTAGCATTACCAATAAATGTTTGGGAAATTTTTTCAAAGTGAACAGGTGGATGAAATCTCGTGAATTTATTGCTGTTGGTCTCTGGGCCACATGGGGCCTAATATTAGGAGCCAACCCTTCACCAGACTCCGCCTCCTAGACTCCCCTATAAATGCAGAGGTCACCTGTTTAGTCGGGTTGATCATTTGAGAAATATCTATGGATCATAAAAATGTTGGTGAGGAGATGGCATGCAATTCTTTGAGTTAATTATGTATAATGAATAGTGAAAAATGATTTTGCACTTTATAATTTTTATTTTTATTTTTTGGAACAAGGATGCTATATATACTTCAAAAGAGGATAAAAAAAGGGTGCAAACAGACTGATTAAAATCCAGCCATCCCGGCAAGATTAAAGACATTGATTATGAACGTGGACTAAAAAGGCGAATATCATTTTGTGCAACTATAACATATTATCGAAGGGAGAAACTTATTCACGGAGCCTCCGTGAACAAAGCAGCTCAAATCTCACACGGTCGTCTCAGCTTCGGACGGTCCAGATTTTGATGAAACTTTAAACTCTTTTCAAGAAAAAATTCATTAAAATCTGAACCGTCCAAAATCGAAACAGACGGTCGAGATCGCGCCTCCGTAAGAGGCCCGTGAATAAGTTTTTCTGATCATGGAATCTTCGAATTTGCTTCTGTATTAATGTTCTGAACTTGAGTTATTGCATGCAGTTGCACTACATGCCAAATGTTTATTAAGGTACTACTATTTGAATCTTCTGCGTAACAGTCCCGCATATCATGCAAGGCTTGTGTGTTTGGTAGCCCTCCTTACTCCTTAGTTGCATTAATTCTTCTTGACTTTTTTGTCTAAAAATTTTTCCTACGTGTTTTTATTTTTCGTAACTTTTTGTTGAGCTTTTTATCATAGTTTTTGATTTTAAGCATTCGTATTGACAAGAAGAATAAAAAATTACTATAAAAATGTGAACGATGTTGAAACGCGACACTTTAGACAAAAAAAGATAGTTGTTTGGTATTTTTTCGTGTTTAGTGAACTTTTTTTTTGTTTTTGGTCATAATTTCTTACGTTTAAGACTCCTCTCGTCGAGATGGATAATTAATCCAAAAAATATGACATGAATTTAACAAAAAACAATCCGAAAAGATAAACAAAACCCATAAAACGAAAAAGAAAAAAAAAGTTTAAGTAGAATGGAGCGTTATTATATATTTTCTGTCTTAATCAAGATGCAAAAATAAGTAACTATTCGGAGAGAAAATAAATAAATAAATAAAAATAATCATCATCATTAATTATTAACAGCATCAATCAAGCATTAAAAAGGTCTACGATTAGACCCTCAACATGAACATGAAGCTAAATCCATGCTACTATATACAATATATCTCCTTAAAGTTGTGACGGGTCGAATCAATAGGGTCGGATTGGACCAAGAGAGGAACATAATTGCTCCCTCTAGATCAAAATCTTAGTTAAGTTGTGTAAGATGCATGTGAAAAATAATTGCTTTATCTTCTTATATATGTGTATATATTTTCAAATATTTGAATAAAATGTTTTTTTTTCCATTTAGAATGTTAAATTAGTTTTGCATGTTAAGGAGCATTTCATGCTTAAACTTTCAGGCTTGGGCACGGTGGCACCCATAGATCAAAGTCCTAGTTCTACCATTGGAATTTGGATGTAGACAAAGAGAGACTAAACAAGTTTTGAAACTTAACATGACAAGATTGGGGCTCTGCATGTGGATTAAACTCAAAACGACTAGCTGCTCGATCGTCACCGTGGGGTAGATCTTATCAGATCTAGAACTTCAATTTTTGATTGAGCTTTGGTTTTATTTCAAAATGAAAATCGATGTACTGCAACACTCCGACACACCAAATGCCCATAAGTATTAAGTACTCCCATAATTAGAGCGCGGAAATCTGCATCGAAGATTTCGAAATGAACCATCTGGTGTTAATTAATTACCAAAGTCTAGTCCCATTTGATCAGATTTAGAAGTATTAACTTCTAATTAAAGTTGCAATGCCATGACTGATGATGATTAACTAGAAGCAATCTTAAGCAAACTTTTTTTAAAACTGGAAGTCACAGTATGCCGGCCAGAGTATTAGTGTAGTCATGAATAAGAAGAGTAGCATTGATGAAACAATTATGGTTTTGACTTTTGACATGCATGAAAAGAGTCATCCTCGTTTTTGTCAGAGCAATTTCCAGCAGCGAAACAGAGGTCAACCCTTGAAGGGGGTTCTGACACGAGTGATGAGTATTAAACTCCAAATAGAGATCAAGTCAACCTTCGGCATTGGGAATTAAAATGCTTTGATTGAAAGCAAATTAAGATGAGCTGTTAGAGCGACAGAGCCATACAGGGATTGCCATGCATACTCGGGTTACAGACAGACTTCAGTGCATGCATGCATGGCCTTCCCCAACGGGATATGGTTTTCCTTAACTACTCAACTGCAAACAACTCATTATATAGCTGCATGTTGTTACCAGCCTAGCTACCACAGAGAGAGAGAGAGAGAGAGAGAGAGAGAGAGAGAGAGAGAGAGAGAGAGAGAGAGAGAGAGAGAGAGAGAGAGAGAGAGAGAGAGGTGAAACTGGGGAATGAGTCCCCAAATACGGAGTACATTGAAGTGAAGTCTGAAGAGTTCACCACGAAAAAAAATTTAAAAAAAATACATTGAAGAGTTAAAAGATGGTAGTGTATTTGCCTGGCAAGTCAAAGAAGTCGGGAATACCCAAGAAGGAGGAAATCAAGAAATTAATATGCTAATTTTATAGCGTCACTTAGTTAATTTTATGATCATGGTGATTGGTTTTATCACTTTGACGTTTGATATTAATACTCGCACAGAGAGAATAAGTACGAATTATATGGCGCCAGATAAATTGCTTATAACAATTGTTGATATTTGTCGGTAAAACCAAAGGCTGCAAAAAAAAAATTTTGGGTGTCGGACGGGTACCACACACATGGTACCCCATCGGTGATCACAACAGTAAAAACGTGTTTTGGAAAGTCTGAATTTTAGAAAGAGAAAAATGGGAGAGAATTGTCGGGCAAAGGGAGAGAGACAACAAATCTGGATGGTCCAAAACACGTTTGGACAGCAGATCGCCAAATTTTGACTTTAATAATTTAGATCTCATCTCATATAAACTTTCATTTGTAGAAACTTATACTGTGCATAATGAAGATTTTAAAACTTGTATATATATGCATACAAATTTCTACATGTTTTATGAACTTATATATGTATACTTCTACTTATTTTATTTGCAGCTAGCTCTAGATTTGTATATACGCAGACATAAAACATAGGATTTTTTTTTTTGGCTTGTTACCATGTTTGAGCTGAACTCTAGCCTAAGCTAATTTGGCTCATCAAATTTAAATTGGGCTTGGGCTCGAGTTCGCTAATAACTTAACAAACAAATTTTAATATTCCAAAGTTCAGCTAGTTTCGACTCGTTTGCAGTTGTGAGTGCAACACAAACTCCTCCCTCTCCCCATCTTGCGCTCATATGCACAAATCAAGTCCGTATCCCCTGTCCGACCCTCTTCCGAACAGAGGCTTGTGCAACCCCTCTCGGTCATTGATTTCGCAAATCAACGACTGAGTGCTGAGTACTTGTTTTTCAAAACAATGTCGTTTTTGGAGCAGAAAATGCTCGGTACATCTAAACCATTGATTTGCGAAATCAACAACCGAAAGGGAGTCGAACAGACCCCTGTCTGGAAGGAGGTCAGACTGGGAATCTCGTGCCGCACAAATTGGTATCTATTGACAAAAAGGTCATGAAGTAAATTCAAATGCATAGGTGCTGTGACGTAGCAGTCACATCATAAACAGGATTCATACGTACCTCCCTAACAAATTAAACGGCTCTAATTAAATTCAATGTTTTCCGCTTTTGCCGACAAATATTATGGTAGCTCAAATGTTGTCCTCAACTTTCATATATGCAGCAGGGCACGTGATTCAGATCCTCCTCATCTAGCTATTTTTCCCAAGAGAATAAATTCATTTAGTAATTACTCGTCCGTGACCTGCTATGGACAAGAATTTCAACGAAAATTAAATACTACAAAGACTTAATTGCTATGGACAAGTGTTCAGTTCTAGAAGAAATGAGAAAACATGAGTCCAGATCCCCCGTCCGAGCCCAATCCGAACAGGGGCCTGTCCCACTCATTGGAGCCGTTGATCTCGCAAATCAACAGTTTAGATGTACCGAGCCAAAACGACATTATTTTGGAGCAAAAAGTGTTTTGCACATCTCAGTCATTGATTTGCGAAATCAATGGCTCCGAAGGGTGGGACAGGCCCATATCTGGATTAGGCTCGGACAAAGGATCCTCGGTGAGAAAACATGGGCTACAAAATTCCCTGTGAGCAAATGGCATAAGGGTACGTAGTAGCATTCTAGTAGTTCAAATTATGTTCGTGGTTTGGACTCTTGGGTGGAGGAGGAGGACTCATCAGGCCCAATAATATTAATCACTCTTCCACCCCAAGACAGTGGAGAGATAAAGCCCAATGTGGTAATCATGAAGAAGTTGCATTCTAGTTCCAAGTAATGTGTGTGCGCGCTCATAGTATAATACAACAATTAGATGATAATAATGCTAAATATAAGAAAATGTAACAAAATTATTTTAGTTTCAAGTCTGGGCATGTGGCATATAGATCCGTCGCTGCTTCCATCTTCCATGTCTTTCCAAGGTTCAAACGAGCACTTCTAGCAATTGCTGCTAGAGACTTTTTAGAGATGCGTATATCCAAAATCAAGAAATTGGCGGTGAAGTAGCTGGGACCAATGATTCTCAGGTGGTGATTGAACTCAATTGTGTTGAAATTAAGACAAAATCAGACAAGCAAGTGAGACTTTCAGTCAACCAATTAGAACCATGAGAACAAATCCTATTTCCAGAAAACACAGAAAGAAAGTGAGCCCTTACTCTAGCTAGGAATCCGTTTCCATCCTTAACACGTAGGAACCAGTTAAATGTACGTACCTTGGATGCGGTGCGCATCAGCTTGTATTTCCTCATGATCTGTGCCCAATCGTGCCAACGTAACAATTTATATCGTTCGAAACCTCATAAGAAATATCCTTGGATGTTCAGTTTGCAAATGTGTAACACACACACGCACACAAATCCTGGCAATAAATCTGGAAAACACATAGAGCATGACTAGTACTACTTTCAAAGCTTTAGGGCCTATCACAGCAATCAAACCAAGTTAAAAAACAGAATTTACAGAGATTTGATTCTGAACTATCAAAGAAACCCATAAACGTAGTAATTTTTTATTGACACGGAAGGGTCTTGAATATTTGGTGGTCTTGAACAGAAAGCTAGTTTGTGTTAGAAAATACTCAGAACCAAAATTGAGAAATCTTTAAACCCATAATAACATTAACGGAGCATTGACAAATGAAGTTGAAGCGAAATATTGTTAGAGCTTGGATGGCCACTTTTCTATTTCTGTCCTTATTACTACTTTTTTGATTAGCAGGTGGTGAGTGACTTACCAATCCACCACGATCCTCAAAGTAGTTAGCCACGAAAACTTAAAAATTAACAAGGGAAACAATGGACGTACCACTATAGTATTAAATTATCAAAAAGTACCTAGTTCAATGGAGGTCTTGCGTCGATCCAGAAGAGAGGATCGTCTCTAGCTAGCTAGTCGTTGAAATAGTCATTTTCTATCATTTTCGGATCCGTTTTAAATTTTAATGATTCAAAGTTGTTCATCTTTTCGAAAGCTTGTCAAGAAGATTAACCAGGTCAAAATTGACCGAATTTCAAAACGTATTTATCTTAACCATTTAGGTTGAAAATTTTGGTTCTTTGACATGGCCAGATATTTGAAGCAAATAAACCTCAAGAGGTAGCTACAGCGGGGTAACAAAGGTGAGCTCTAAATCTAGATATCCTGAATTTCAAATTTGTAACCTCTTGGAGCCAGACCGTCAAAGAAAAATCTCTTGTTAATCCCCTAGTTTGAAAGTGAATTGCCTACCTTTGAGCGGATCTGAGAGGGGAATAGTCGAAGTGCGTTTAAACTGAACACCTGACCGTCAAACTAAAAAAAAATGATGAAGCAAATTAATCAGTACCCTATGCAGACGTGGAAAGCCCCCCAAAACCTCTATTTCTCCAATTTTGATTTCCTAGAATTTTTTCTTTTCTATTTGTTAAAATTGACGCTTTGTTCTTTTTCCATCTTTGAGAAAAAAAAAATTTACTCTTTATATGATTCTCAATAACTTTCTATATCTATCTTTTCTCACTTATTACATCAAAAATATTTTTCAAAACTCAAAACCAAACAAAAGCGAAATATTTGAACGATCCGGATTAAAAACAATCTATCAACGATAATAGATTAATCTATTAACGATCTAAATGCTAAGCGGACACTACGTCAGCCATATCCAGCACTGAAAATTTTCTCGAGAAAGAGAGATAGTGGGAACATGGCAGTTGGTTGGCTTTTGGGTTTCACTAGTATTTATGTTTTATGGCCTTTTCTTCTTATTTTTTCTTAATTGGTCAGGATTTTTTTTTTCCGTACTTGCACACATCCGATAAATTATTTTGACAACTGACATTGTGTCTCATTTCGATGCATGACACAACGAATGAAAATACATTTTTGTCAGTTTGTACATCGAACGGGACACAACGTATAAGTACAATAGTAGAATGTGGCTGATCGTCTCTCAACTGTCATTAACCAAATTTGTGTACCCATCACGATTAAAAAATCAGAAAGTCTGAGAATCTTGATCGGAGATTTCCGACCGAATTCACAAAAAAATAGAGTGTTTGGATCGGTCATCTACACATATTGGATATCGTTGATTCTCGTGTAGATTCACTCAATTTTTTTTAGAATTTTTGATCGGTTCCGATCAGCCGTCCGGTAGCCGAAATAAATCAGGCGCGACGTCGAAAATTCAGTCGGGAATCCCCGGTCGGGAACTGTATTCTTGCTCTTAAAGAATTACTCATCCACTGTCTTCATCTCCCTCCTTCCCAGGGAAAGCTCTCTTTAACTGCCTTCCCGACGTGGCTTCAACCATACTCCACCAATAATTCACTCTCCTCTCTCACATTCTCTCATCCATCAATTTTTTATTAGCTTCATTCATCACTCCTCTGGTTTCCAAAACAAGAAAGAGACAATTCACATCTCTCTCTCTCCCCGATCCCAGATCTGCCCATCCATGGCGTTCCCTTCCTCTCTCCTCCTCCCCCTCCTCATCGCCCTCTCCCTCACATTCTCTCTCACCTTGGCCGAGATCCGTTTCTCCGATATCCGCTCCGACGACCGCCCCATCATCCCCTTGGACGAGTTCGGTTTCACCCACCGCGGCCGCCTCGAACTCAACGTCACCAAAATCTCCCTCTCCAACCCCAACGCCAACCTCGACCTCTCCGGGCTCGGCTTCTTCCTCTGCACCCGCGACTCCTGGCTCCACGTCCTCCAACAAATCGAGGACGGCGAGATCACCTGCGCCCTCCAATCCAACCTCGTCAAGCCCGTCTACACCTTCGACTCCCTCCGAAACGACGCCCGCAGCTTCAACTCCCTCTACCTCCACGACGACGCCGACCAGTACTCCCTCGTCTTCGCCAACTGCCTCCCCCACCTCAAGATCTCCATGGCCGTCCGATCCGCCATGTACAACCTCGACGGCAAATCCGACGTCCGCGATTATCTCTCCGCCGGTAGGACCATTCTGCCCAGGGTTTACTTCCTCTTCTCGCTCACCTATTTCTGTTTGGCCGGTGCTTGGATATATGTTTTGTATAAGAAGCGGTTGACTGTGTACGGTATCCATTTCTTTATGCTGGCTGTTGTGGTGCTAAAAGCGTTGAATCTTCTGTGTGAGGCTGAGGATAAGTCGTATATTAAGCGAACAGGTAGTGCGCACGGTTGGGATGTCTTGTTTTATATATTCAGTTTTCTGAAAGGGATTACGTTGTTTACGTTGATTGTGTTGATTGGGACCGGGTGGTCGTTCTTGAAGCCGTATTTACAGGACAAGGAAAAGAAGGTTTTGATGATTGTGATACCGCTTCAGGTTGTTGCTAACATAGCTCAGGTTGCGATTGACGAGTCGGGGCCGTACGGGCAGGATTGGGTGACTTGGAAGCAGGTGTTTTTGTTGGTTGATGTTCTTTGCTGCTGCGCGGTTTTGTTCCCTATCGTGTGGTCGATTAAGAACTTGCGGGAGGCTGCGCGGACAGATGGGAAGGCGGCTGTGAACTTGATGAAGCTGACTCTGTTCCGACAGTACTATGTTTTCGTTATTTGCTATATTTATTTCACGCGCGTCGTGGTGTATGCGTTGGAGACGATTACGTCGTATAGGTATCTTTGGACCACTGTGGTGGCCGGGGAATTGGCAACGCTGGCTTTCTATGTGTATACGGGTTATAAGTTCAAGCCTGAGGCTCATAACCCGTATTTTGTCGTTGACGATGAAGAGGAGGAAGCTGCGGTTGAAGCATTGAAACTCGAAGATGAGTTTGAATTGTGATTTACTGCGCGGAGGTCTCAAGTTTGTGGTCAAATTCGGGGTTGAGGTAGAAGCCAAACCTTTAGTGTAGGCCATCAAAGCTTGCCTTTTTTAATATTAACATTATCTTCGTAGATGGTTGATTTCCTGTGCATGTTGTACTTGAGCCTGCAGTATACTTCCATAGCCTTTTCATATGCTTATGTGAATCAAGTAGCTTGTTTACGTGCCAATACCAATATTATTGCGCCCACTTTCTATAATGTTTACCTTTTCAATGATCTTCATGCACTCGTGAATTACAGAAAACTTCTTGGTAGCACCAAACCACTGACCGCTAGAGATGAAGAGTTGAAAAGAGTAGAGGCAGCCTTATAGTAGAGAGAGAGAGAGAGAGAGAGTCGCAATGAAGGAGTTGAGGCTAGATTTTATGGTATGTACTTGGAAACCTGGAATTTTGCAGGTGTTCAGCTAATAGCTGATATCCTAACTAAGAAAGAACACCAGATTGTGAAGATTAAACTCTAGAAAACAGAGAATACTGTTTTTCTAAAGGTAGCAGTTGAAGGGTTTATAAGATGAAAGGGAATGACGGTTGTTTTGAAGAAAGTGTCGAGCTGCAGAAATCGCATAGATTTGGTTGCTGGAAGTTTTAGCAAGGAACTACTCGATTGTTTTTGTTTGTAAATGAAAGCAAAGGATTAGCATAGGAGGTTGGGCTGATTAATGCTTGCCAGGCTGGAGTTTTGGGGATACACGGGGGCTTTTGGCTGCGGATAGTAACTTCAAAGGATAGGCCTAATAGAATAATGTTACACTGGAACCACAGTCACTAACTTTGCCTGAACCAAAATAAGACCCATGGACGACATTTAGCCCATCACAGCTCTTGTCCTGCCCATAATGTAACAATCAGAACTCGGAAGAGCCATTCACTCTGAAAAGATAAATATTTCCGCAGTAGACTAACCATGAAAAAACAATATTTTCTTCTACTGAACCAGGGTGTGACTATAGGATGTCCGGAGCATGCTCCATATCTCAGTTGCCCCTGCTTGTTTCCATGTTCTGCATTGGAAAAACAACGATAGAAATAAAGAAGTTGCAGTGTAGGAAAATTCACATAAAAGTTCATATAAAAATAGTCCAGATCCAAACCTGGTGTGGTTTGGCCACATCCGAAATAAATTCAAGCCATTTTTTTGTGCAGATCCATTTTATTTGAATATTTTGTGTACTTTCCTTCAACTATTGTGTTCGTCGCATTGTTCTGCATAGATGCAGGTACATGTTGGGTTTATGAATGTATATTCGTCTAAAATATCAAGGACTCTAGGATATGTGCAAATATAATTTGTTTTAAGTTATTTAATGAGGTGTTATATCAAATGTAAAGTAGGGGCACGCTTCTGATTTACAATAACAGTGAGGTTGACTTACATGAAATGCTTGTTGTGTCCAGTGGCTCTAGTTAGAAATGTTGGGACTTGTATCTAAACCATTGTTACATACAAGCCTACTTAGGAAACTAGCAAGAGTCTTGTTACATATAAGTAAATGTACTTATTGTTCACTTTTTAGAGTTATTTTCAGTTTTTGTCTGACCTTCTTTCTTCATTTGGCATCAGGAAAACGATAAAAATGTGGGTTGTTGCTTTGATCCTAGAAGTTTCTAGAATCTTGTGCAGATTTTTCATATTCTGAAGTATTTAGGCCTGCTGTGTTAATATTTCACTTCCGTCTTGGAAATCTAGGATATTGTTTCCCTCCAAAAAGCAAAACAACGCCATGGTCTTGTGATTGAGATAATCCGCGGGTGTGCCAGGACCACAGTTGGTCCGTTGTGAAAATTGACTTGAGTGTGCGAAAATCTGACTTCGAACAAGAGATTGCGGGTCTCTTTGCCACAATGAAGTGGACTTCGTGGGCGTTCCGGTTTCTTAAAAAAAGAAATTTTTGAAAAAGAAAGTAATTTCAAGCTCAAAAATCATGTGCTTACGTAAATAATTTTCCTACCAATATGGATTTTATTTGATAAATCTCATTAAGATCTTTTAAACGGTGCAAAAAAAATTGAAAAAATATTTTTCATTTTCATTATATTTGAGTTTGAAATTACCTTCGTTTGAAAAAAAAGAACTTTTTCCAAAAGTGGAACACCACCTTCAAATTTTCTCAAGCGATGTGGAAAAGGAAACCGAGCGCAGGGCTCAAGCATAAAGATCACCGTAGAAATGGTAGATGCTAAGATTTCCATTAAAGAAATAAAGGTTAAAACTACGAAGTTGCAGAAAAGGAAATAATACTAGACTACGAAAATTGAAATTGAACGATAAACTAGTGATGGTGTTGTGGTCGGGGACCCTAAAAAAGAACTGTGCTACACGCACAAGAATCTGTGCACAGATTGTGTACAGATTTTGTTGTGGGGCCCACCACGGGTCCAACACAAATCATCCGAGCCGTTCATTAAATATAAAACATTTTTTCAAGGGTCTCCGTAAAAAATAAGCTCAATCCAATACCTGTAGATACTTCATCCAACCATCTAACTTTTCATTCAAATTTTCGGATAATTAAAAGTTGTATGATTGGATCGAGCACCTATAGGTATCGGATTGAGATTATTTTTTACGGGGATCCTTGAAAAAATGTTTTACATTTAATGAACGGCTTGGATAATTTGTGTGAGACCCGTGGTGGACCCCACAACAAAATCTGTACACAATCTGTGCACAAATTGTATGTGTGTGTAGACTTTCTGCTTTTTTTTCCTCCTCTGTTCCTTGCTTTTGTAGAGTAAACCATAGCAGTTGAACCCCTGCACGAGCAGTAACCGCCACCTCTCTAATTTGCAAATTTGAATTGCACAACATAAGCCCCACTGCACGACTAATTCCACAAAGAACTGCCATGTGTCCACTTTCCCATGGAAGGGATCCGTTACAAATTAACTACTTGATTATCATTTCACCAGAACATGGGTTTGCCACTAAAAATTCCCCTTGGGCTCTTATACTCATCAAATGCTCGGCGGAGCACGGGCAAGAATTCACGATGTGGCACTTTCACATTGGCGGTCAATTTTTGGTACAAACAGAAATATAGGAAGATTGTAGATATTTCTTACTCATTGTCCAGTGTCATTCTTGCTTCAGTATCGAATGTGGGCATTTGACTGTACTAGATTTCTTGGTTCTCT
This sequence comes from Rhododendron ovatum, assembly GCA_019656835.1. Lineage (NCBI taxonomy): Eukaryota > Viridiplantae > Streptophyta > Magnoliopsida > Ericales > Ericaceae > Rhododendron > Rhododendron ovatum. Next base: position 46,640,074 of record CM033798.1, read on the forward strand.
ATTCAATTTTATAAGTTATATGGAGACTTCTAGAGGTGTATTTTTTGTTTTGCTATGTGATCACAATCGAGGGTGAGTATGCTACAAAATAGCAAGTAGTATCTTGGTCATTAATGTGGGGTTGTGTTCCGCATGAGTCCCTCCGTTGAGCTTTTGGTTCGGATGTGACCTGAGCTCCAACTTCAAACCTAAACGCGCAAGGTAGAGAACCACCGTTAGTCCCTAACTGGCCGGTGATGACTAGGAAGGCACTCCGATGGTTAAGTTCGTCCGCTGTTAGAGAAGATGAAGTGCAGAGCGTTAGGTATGTATATGCCGCGTACCTCTTAGCATTAGGTTGCTTTACCATATACAGGACTCCTTGACTTAACCTCTAAGTCAACTCGTGCCTGGCACGTCCCTAACCGCTCGTTCTGACATCATGGCAACCTAGCGGACCTTAGGCAGTTATGCTAACATGTCCGGGCTTGTGGGTGTCATCAAAGCTGACGTAGTATCCCCAAGTGGTTATGCTGACTTGGCTGAATGGCTCGTCTGCGCCATACGCGGGTCCTCTGACCGCGGTTCAGGTTAGACTTGATCCGATCCAAGGGGATGTCCTAGTCACGCGCTTGGACGCTACAAACATAGATGAGCCGAGAGAGCGTGTCATCCACGTTCGGTTCGGCATATTAGGTCCGCGGACCGCCTGGACTGGGGTGGCCTCAGGGCCGGCTCTGAGATTCTTAGGGCCTGAGTCGAACTTGTAAAATAGGGGGGGCCCTATGTTTTCTTTTAAAAAAAATAACCTCAAAAGGAAAACAAAATCATAAGAATGAAAAAAGGTAGCGAGCTGCTTGGGCTGAGAATCGAAACTTGCTTCTACTGTGTAGCAATATTTAGACTTGCCACTTCGCCAACTACGTACCTCCTTTGGTTGATGGAAGCACTAATTAAATATATATTACATACATAGGTATACATATTTGGGGCCCCAATTTTTGGCCAAATTTCGGGGGCTTAAGTCCGCCGCCTTGTCTGCCTTAGCTCAGGGCCGGCCCTGGGTGGCCTAGTAAGATTTGGCCCGCTGCAATTACATTTACCCATGCATCTTCTGTTAATCTGGTTGAGGCTGACTTTAATCTTGAACGAATTTACCGGGCAAGTTTTGCAGCTTCATGAATGTGCGTGATTCCATTTTAAGGGCTGGGGCTCAATGAGCTGCTATTCATTTACGTTTTCCTGGAAGTTTTGGCTGATATTTCTGGTCCGAAAGTTCATTTTGCAAATTGTAGCTCCTATATTCAGGTTAAGCCATTTACTTTAACAGGAGATCTGTTCCAAAATCACTGACTGATGTGGTCCAAATGTTTGGTGGTGGTGGCGGTGGTGGTGGTCCAGATCCTGGTGGACCAGTGGTGGTGATGTAGGAATTAAATTTCCTGCTAGTTGCGTACAGCAGGTAGAGCCCACGGCCATTATTTTCTTGAATTTTCCTACAAATAGTACTTTTTCTTGGACGCAAGAGATGAAATTGGGATTATAGAAATCTCCATCTGTCTCCAGTTTTAGTATGGACTTCCACGCACGGGAAACTTGGCTTGGCAGGGCTTTTGGCTACTTTTGTCCATTTTTCTTTTCGTCTTCAGGTTGTGAATCTATTTGAAACAAGGAAACTCACTTGGAGTGACCCATCAAAATCTTTATCTGGTAATGGACGTTAAGATTTGTCGCCCAAATAGTTAGTGGAGGAGCGTAGATTTGTCGCCCAAACAATTAGTGGAGGAGCGTTTAAGCTGGCCCAGACACCCCAAGTTGTCCAAAAAATTCGTATCTGTTCCCTCAGTTTTTAGTGAGAGAGAGCACGCATCCTGGTACACCTCGTTTTGTTTGGAACTGCGCTTCCATTCATTTTCTGGTGTTCTAATTGTACGTTAATTACCTCAACATATTGGTTGATGACTGTTAGAATTTTCAATGTAAATGAATGTTCGAACTTAGAAACTTGAGTATAAAATTACAACAAACAAATAAGGACCAATTAAGTCAATTGGCAATTGGCAAAATTCCAACAACTCAGGTCCTGATAGCTAATTAGTAGTAGTAATTTCTGCAAAATGAGGACAGCATAACCATCTGCAGTAACTGTTAATTTTCACCCTTTTCCTGGGATCGATAGCTACTGTTCATGGAGGGAGAAGATGGTTCTTCTTTTGCTTTGTTTTGTTTTGAATTACCAAAAAGCAAAAAAGACATGTGGTGCTCTAATGCTTTGGTGATAGAAAGTGCATTTCATTCTTCCATGTGGAAGCACATGCATCTTTTCACAAAAGCTTGGAAAAAAAGATAAAGCACTGTTCTAGACGTATGTCTCTAGAATACAGCATATTAGAGTCGAAGGACCAAGGTCTAGTTTCTAATTGATGATGGGTTCTATTTGCTCTAATCCATTGTCCAAGGCCATGCCAAATTTCTATTCATACCCCAAAATGGTTGGTAAGGAGCAGGTTCTGGGTCTTCTTAGGAAACAGATACAAATAGAGGTTTTGAATCTCGTATCATATCAGTTGGTACATACAAGAATTGACCACATCTGGTATCCTACACCTCTAATTTCAGTCTGGCTCAAATATTGGTTAGTACCGGCAATACCGTATGGATCAGATTGGGCAAATCACTGAGCTTGTGACTTATGTCAGTGATAGGATCAGATCAGGCCAATATTTGATCTCTCTCCCAATTATGAATGCTGAGAGATGACAGAAGAAAGTTTCTCCAGTACCCAAGTTTCTAGCTACGGCTAATTATTTTAGATGACCCGCCCAAAGGCTTTACAGTGGGCCTGACCATGTGAGGTGTGGTCCAGTTTGGTGGTCCAACCTTTAACTTTGGGGAAATTTTTTGCTGTTTTATCAAGTTGCAAACCTTACCATACATCTTAGTAACGGACTCTTAGTTGAATTGGTTTTGAGACAATTCCTTAGGCCTTCTTCGCCCTCCACCTCAGCTGGGGCAGGAGTAGCTGATCTGAGAGAATGATCAGCCACACTGATGAGTAGCTGGTCCGAGACGCAGAACCACATAATGATTTCTTATTCCAACTGGGAAACGAATTCATGACTGCAAACAGTACCATATCTCTTTGTAAGGTTGGTGGACGGTGGACTTGGATCTTTAGCTGATAGGGTTCATGTGAACTCCTGAATTTACGGTAGAGCCACCCTGCATATTTATGTGACTTAAAATTCGGTGTCCTTGTTGTTTCTCAATATGAAACAGGTATTGAGACAGTAGCTCGTGCACCCAAATTGTAGTAATACAAAACTTCAAAGGTGATTACTAAATGAATGTACAAGTAAAAGGACCAAAGGAGAATCAAATGGGGCAGGGGAAATCCATGTGGAGAGTGTGAAAAGAACAGAAAAAATCAATATCGCTGCCCCACCCCCATGTTAGCCTATTGGGTGTTATCTTTGCCTATTACTCCGAAGGTTTGGCTACTTTTAAGTTGGACGTCTATATGGATCAAGACCAGGTTGTATTGATGTAGTAGTAGTTGCCCCCAGCTTAAGGCTCATAATTCGCGTGCGTGTGTGTGAGCGGAAATGTGAGCGTGAAAACATCGTTAAAACATATACCAAACTATTAAAAATGGGTAGGTTTGCCAATGGCAAACTTTTTCTTTATGCTCAGAAACTAAGGTTAGTTGAGTTTAGTTCATGTAAACCTTTTTTTATTTCTGAAGTATGTCTGTTAATTTCACAGCGTGACAGGCTGGACAAGGCCAATCCATTACAACTCCCCAACCTCTGTTTTCTTCTACTCCAATTAATAGCAAAACAATGTTTTCTGATTTCTAAATAGAAGTCTTTCTGATTGGGAGTGTTGATTGTATTCCTAAACTACTACTAGCATTATGGAGTACTATGTTTGTCATTTTGTCGACGTTGGACTGTAACCAGTTTAGGAAGGGACGGGGTGACAGAGAGATGAGTCAAGATGCTCTGTCTATGTGACTTTTCTTCATGTTGTTTGTCATATGACTAAAAATGAAAATTTACTAGTATGGTTTTATTTGACAATCTAAAATCTGTTCATTTCATGGACTTTGGTGTATATATTATTCAGAAAATTCAAGTTGATCAAACATCAATAAAGAGATTGTCGAATGTTACATCATAGAAAAGCAATGGACATCTAAAATCTCATCGTCACCAGAGCCGGCCCTAACTTTATCGAGGCTTAAAGCGAAAATTAAAAGAAGGTCCTTTTTCGAAATCTTAATCAACAAAATGTAAGTAGGTAAATAACCCTTCCAAGAACAAATACTATTCAATAAGAATAACCCTAAAACAATAACCAAACATTTCAAGATTTCAACATCACTTATATATTACTAATCGTTTAAAAAAGAAAGACCATTACAAAATTTTAAAAGCATCATCTAAATAACAATCTTCTTGCAGTTTTAACAGTAAAAGTGCTAATTATGTCCGAACAATCAATCTTATCCACCATCTCATGTTCGATAGATATAATGGAGAGTCCATTCATCATTTCTTGTGACATAGTTAGCGAAGGAAAGACTTAGTAAACTTCAACTTTGGAAAGCTTCGTTCTCCGGTGGCAACTATAACGGGAGTAGTCAATAGTACTCTATAAGCAATCCATGCATTTAGAAAATAATTTTCCATTCATTTCAAATGTTTGAGCACAAATTTTCTTTTGAGTTTGAAATTGGGCCGTTTATACAATGTACAATGTTTTTTGTATTACAAAAGATAAATAGGGATACTAAAATATGATGAGCTCTTAAACTTTGCACTTTTAGCGGGACCTAAAGTGACCGTAATGCTTGCTTTAACTCAGGGCCGACTCTGATCGTTACTGTAACAAATATACTTTGTTCAGATGGGTATTGCATCCCATCCATCTGAATTTTTGCATAAATCATAAAATCCACTGGTATTTACAAAATAAACGATTCAGAAGGTCAAATAGAAATCGGGAGAAAATCTTGATTCGTGGAAAGAAAGAAGATGAGAGGGAGAGAAAAGGATGAAAGGACGACTTGGACGAGAGGGTACCTAGCTCCACAAATTCCACTAGCACTATTAATTACAGAGAGGTGCATGTGATTGCACCTTTCCCCTTTTGACAATCCACAACTTCAAAGCAGCTCATTGAATGGCCCTACCTTCCATTAGACAAACACTACCAGAAAAAGCAAAAGGAAAAGAGGGAAAAAAACCTTCTTCCCTAGCACATAAAGGCAGGGCCAGAGAAAAAGGAGTCCGTATAACAAAGAAAGATCGAAAGTCCAAAATGGAGGACAAGATGATGATGGCGATGATGATGATCTCAAGAAACCCAGAAAAACCCACAAACCATTCCATTTCCGATCAACAACCCATCACCACTTCCACTTACCCAATTACCTGGAAATTGTACGAGAACCCATTTTATTATCCCAATCAACCAATTCCCCATCATCAACAAATACAACAACAACAACAGAATCATAAACAACTTCACCATCTCCACCTCCCAATTTCCACTCGTAAAATCTCTGCATCTTTCTGGGATCTGACCTTCATCAGGCCTGTAATGGAATCAGAGCTCGAAACCGCGAAAGCCCAGATAACCGAATTGAAGGCCGAGGTCGAATACGAGCGGAAGGCCCGAAAGAAGATGGAGTCAGTGAACAAGAAGCTGAACAGAGAGCTGTCTGAGGAGAGGAAAGGGAGAGAGGCATTGGAGAGAGTGTGTGGAGAACTTGCGAGGGAGATATCGGCGGCTAAGGCGGAGATCAATCGAATGAGGAAAGAGATGGAGGAGGAGAGAAAGATGCTGCGAATGGCCGAGGTGTTCAGGGAGGAGCGAGTCCAAATGAAGCTCGCCGAGGCGAAGATTCTGCTGGAAGACAAGATTTCAGAATTGGAGGAAACTAAACAGATGCGAACGGAACCAAGTAATCAAGTGTTAGTAAATAATTTGAATCCAGTTTCGGCAACTACTAATGCTGCTGATATCTTTTCTCTTAAACTAGTTAGATGTGGTTCCGGTGAGAAGTCAACTTTTAGTGTTGATAACGGTGGCAGTGGCATTGCTAATTCTTTGCCCATTCAGCGAAGACGGTCGCCGGAAGCCGAAAATCCGCATATCAAGAGAGGGATAAAAGGGTTCGTCGAGTTTCCGAAAGTGGTGAGAGCCATTGGGTCGAGAAGTAGGCATTTGGGTTCGAAAATGGAGTGTCAAAGGGCTCAGCTAAGGATACTGCTGAAACAGAAGAACCCAACTCGATCCAATGGTCTCATTATGAGTTAGTAAGATTATCTCTCTTTTATTTGTCCTTAGTCAGATTTGATCCTTGTTTTTGCTAATTTCTTGTTGTGTTGAGCTAGTTCTGTAAACAGGGGAGAATTCCCAGCACCCTTATGAATTTGTTTTGGGAGACGCAAGTAAATATATGTATTTTTAGTTTGTATTCGTTAATTATGTTTGTAATATATTGATATTATGATTTGTTTTTTGGTAATATTTTGGTGTATGAAATCAGAAAAGTGAGGTTTTGGATGTGAATTGAAGATTTGTAGTAGCATTAAGGAGTAGTACCATAATAGATTAGAGTGTATAGATCTGGTTTGGGTTTGTGGAGATCATGAATTCTTGAGTCACCTGCACATGCTTGACTTTGATTTACTATGCACGGTTTGCTTTGCGAGATGAGTTTTGCTTATTCAGTAGGGCTGTAAACGAGCCGAATCGAGCCGAATATTAGTATGTTCAGATTCGTTCATTAAGTTATTTAGCGAACTCAAGCTCGAGCCAAACTCAATGAAAATTATAATGAGCCAAACTCGAACCGAGCTTGCCCAAGTTTGGGTCGAACTCGAGCTTATTCACGAGTCTTAACGATCCAATAATATCATATTTTTATGCTCTTATACAGGTATCAAACTGCAAATAAATTTTTCATTATGTACATAAATATGTTCATATACATATAAAATAATAAAAACATATACATATACATAAGTAAGATTTTAGTAATTGTAAACGTTTAGACTTGTACAAGTTTTAAAATTCACTATATAACTATATAAAATCCCCATGATACACATATACTCCAGGTTCGCGAGCCTAATCAAGTCAAGTACTGCTGTGTTCATGTTCGGCTCATTTATGAAACGAGTCTAAAATTGAGATTCAGGTTCGGTTCATTTAATAGACGAATCGAACTAGAACAAGCCTTTACCGAGTTAAGCCTCGAACAGTTCACGAACGGCTCAGTTCATTTACACCCCTAATCCCCAGATAACTAAAAAGTACGAGAAAAATGAATTTCAATTGGATTTGTCAAACACAACAGTAGTAAGTCTACTAACTGAATTTCAGTGCAAGTGATTATCACATGGTGTCCGCTTAGTCCATCCGAGTCGTTCATTGTATTTTTGAACGGCTTAAATTTGGAGAGAGAAAGTGTTAGGATGAGAAGAGAGAGAATGCTTCAAGCCAAACTATTCAAAAGTATATTGAACGGTCTGAATGCGCCCGACGAATATCACCTGAGATATACGAACCAGGCACCGAATAATTTCTCCTATTGACAACACAAGGCTATGTTAAAGTGTCAGTCTCTTGGAAAGAAGACCGGAGAGTTAAGTGCGTGCAGAAAGGCGACAGTAGGCGGTGGTGCTGTCTTGAAGTTACCAAAATCACAACATTTTATAAGCAGAGAGAAACTTAATTATAGTGGAGCTGTGAAAAAGTTATTCGTCGTTATGTGCGTTTTCGGTCATTTATTTTAGTTTCAGACGGGTTTAATTTGAAGGAAATTTTTTAAAAAAAAAGTTAAATTTTTCTTCGAAAAAAGTTTTATTAACATTCAGACCGGTTAGAGCACTTTTAAACAGTGGTGATTGGTTCCGTAAATAACTATTCACTGCTCTGCCTTGCCGCTAAAGATATTGGTAGGCAAGAAACACACACCAAAGGTAGGACAAAAGACATGGATAGCTTATTTACCAAAAAGAAAGCAATTCGGGATTGCCGCTATTCTTATTTTTTGGATTTTTAGTGAAATTCAATGTTCTTCGAGGTTCAGTACTCGTTAAACGAACTCGTGACGGTGATAAACTCCTACGGGTCAATCGTAGTTAGATCTACAACAAGGCGATGCGGTGGCGTGCAACTAGTGATGATCAGCCAAGCACACGGGACGTGAGGAACCAGCAAGCTACTGTACTACTCAAGTTCGTCGACGTAGGTTTTGAATCTTCTAAACTGCATTGCATAATAGCTTTCCCCCATAGTGAATTAAGTAGATGCGTGCTCTGTTTTTTTGTTGTATCATCTGGAATGCCGATACTTTGTATTTTGTCTTGGAGTAAATTGACTCGAATTCGTGAATTTTAAAGAGACTGACCATCATTATCACGATACTATGATCATAAAAAGGTTTACTAGTACATATAATCTAATAACGCTTGGCTGTCACTGAGGCATATTGTACGCCAAGTAAAGCGATCAGTTGGAGTTGGAGCCAAATTAATGATAAAGAAATCTTCTTAATTAAAATGATTCTTCTTAGCTTAGCTAGAGTATCATTAATTGTCATCCAACTTTAGACCTACAAACATTAAGCTATTAGTAATTTAACAGGTAGTAAATCAATGCATGTAATCAAAATCACAATAGTTTAACACAAGAACATGCATATGGAAAACCACATTATTCCTGCTTATAATGACATCTTGATTCTTGACTGAGTCAGTAACGAGTTAGCGTACAGCCTGGCCATCTTCCAATTGTTTTTTAGTGTATGTCCACAAAAGTAGCCTTACTTTTACGGGTGAGATTTGCAAACTAAGGTATATATACGTAGGTGGAGACAACACAGTGGAGGGTAGCTTGAAAGTAAAGGACCCTACCCTTCCTAATGGTGGTACCCCCACGGCCGCACCCCAACTTCAAAATCAATTGGAGTATATGGTCTCTCACCCTTTGAGCTTATCCTCCTCTATGGGTGTGCAAGTATGGCTATTTGCCGGGGGCGTTCACATCTTGCTTTTGCCTTTCTGTATGGAGAATAAATAATATATATCGGCTGTGTAAATATTTGTTTTCTTCAAATTAATTATAATACGTCATGCAGTCAAAACAGTAGTCCCAAAGAACATTGCGACGTGACACAATATAATTGATTTAGAGAAAACAAATGTTTACACTGGCAGTGTAAATAATTTAATCTCTTTTGTCAAATATTATTTGGGAGGCTCCTAGGGGTGCATGCTAGCAATTTTCTCTTGGTGGGCCCACATAGATCATAAAAATTAAACATTGCATGTTGTCGAATAAGACTTGAGTGATGTTAGTATTACCCATTAAGTTGTGATCGTTCAATTAATGTGATTAGGTAATAGACACGTCTCTATTAACACGTATTTGGGTTATATCACGTGTATTAAGTGGTGCGGGCTATTAATATATATACGTAGAGACCAATTAAAAGGTCCAATATGGTTCAATCTATTTTGATGGGCTATGATAGAACCAGGACTTGTAAATATGTGGTCAAGGTCCCCACTCCAACCCTAGCCTCTTTTCTCACACCATCCCATCGTTTGTAAGGCTAAGGTCAAGATCACGAGAAGGGTTTTGGAGGCGGAAGACGAATAACCACACTATAAGGTTTTCATCCTCCATGGCGACATGTACGCATCCGGTATTATTTTCTTCAATGGTTTGACATGAGTTCTTGGGATTTAGGGTTTCTTACGAAATCCTACAAGTGGTATCAGAGCCTCTTGTCAGATTATTGAGGAAAATATAAAGTTTTCTCTTCAGTTCAATGAACAAGTTAATACAGGCCTTAACGATATGTTATGTCACGCTCTCAATTTTCAACATAAAAAAATAATCAATTTCAATAGAAAATCATCACAATATATATATATATATATATATATATATATATATATTAGAGAGAGAGAGAGAGAGAGAGAGAGAGTACCCAAAAGAGAATTCCCACCTGTTTAACTTACAAGCTGAGTTCCCAATTTTAGAGAAATTAGATCAATGGCACTCCAGCCCCAAAATACTTCAGTACAAGTACGAATAAGTTTATTGATTACAGATACTTCATTCAAAAGAGGTTTGGAAAGAATAGTTACAAATACATCTCTGTCAAATCAAGTTATTACAAAGATGGCAAATCACTATCCAAGTTAGCTTCCAAAAGATGTTCTTCCTCATCCAAGCACATAATGCATGCAACTATTTCTCAGCATCGAACCTAAAAATAATAAAGGGTTGAGCTACACTAGCCCAGTAGAAAAATCTTCTACCAATTCTATATGCTAATATGAAGACAAGTGCAATAGAACAAAATGCATGGAGAATATGGTTCATTCGATGGAAACACAACCAACTCATAACTCTTTTTATGATAGCACGGATGGTACGTTCTACAAAGTCAAGTAATGTCCAAGATGACAAGTTGATAAGATGTTCACTACGCAACAAGCATGTCAACATTCCTTACGTTTCAATTAATGATATGCCACAATCTCAACTAAGCATATAGTTCATAAGACAACAAGTAACTCCGACATCCATGACACAACGCTCTATCACAAGTCTCCTTCGACTGTATTTCCACCCCTTGCGCTACAGAATAACACCTCAAGAGTTATCGTGTTACCACCCTTTGCGTTACAGTAAACCCGAACAACTTGGATCACCGTATTACCACCCCTTGCATTACGAGGCCCACTTGAGTCTTTGTATTGCAACCTCTTGCATTATTGGACTCCCTACTACAATCACCAACTCACACACTTACCAAATTAACCAATATGCATACTACGACTTTCTCTTGTTCACCTTTTCATACGTGTCATCATACGTTATGCCAACAATATTACAACTATGCCACAATCATTCCCAAGTAATCAACCAATCTATAAGACGCATTTTGACATAGCTTTAATCAAGTAAAATTCCTATTCTTTCCTTACTAACGGAAACGTAATAAGGATAACTTAGATTAACCCAAGGAATTCAAGTAAGCATGCTTGAAATAGGTTAAGAGGTGTCCAAAATGGATTAAAAGTGATCGGGGTTCAATACAATTGAGAGAACTCAAAACAGCACAAAGTTGTCCAAAGAGGGGAGGGATCAATCCATTCTCCAATTGGGATCAATCTCCAAAGGGCAAAATTCCAGATTTGTGAGGGATCGATCTCCCCTTGCATGGAGATCGATCCCCAGGCGATTTTGGGCGATTCCTACATATTTTTGACAGACTTTTTTTGACAGACTTCAAGGACACGAAGGAGGACGATCCAAACTCAATTTCCACACCCAAATCAACATATTGACACATAGAGAAGGAAAAGAAGTCCCTACCTTGAGCCAAAAAGCGAAACCCAAGAGATTCGAATAAGCCCTAGCTCCAAGCTTATTGAAATCAACTGAGATCTTCTCTCTGAGTTCCACCCAACGCGATACGAGCCCAGGGTTGCGTTCTAGAGGTGAAATGAAGATGGATTCTTGAGATTTTTGGTGGAGTTTTGAGTGAAAGAGCAAGAGAGAGAAAGAGATGGTAGAGAGAGAGATACAAAGAGATACTTCTATCTCCTACATACACACACACAATACATATATATATATATACACATACACACCACCACAAAACAAACCACACATTTACTCCCTCTAGTTTTCATTCTATCACTTTAAATCTCAATCCAAACAATCACCACATTACTCATATTTTCCCAATTTGGCATTTATAAATCATTCTTGTTAATTAGAAATTTACAAGTCTCTACATGTTAATACATAGAAGATACGGTTTCACAGCTATCTCGTAAAGTTGCAATTCTGAGTAAGTGATTTATTTTAATAGTTTATATACTAGATTTCTACATGTCTGTAATTGCAATCAATGGATGCTGTTTGATTTTTATGGACATGTGAGATTCAAGAATCTAGATTGTTTTTGTTTTAAAAAAAACAAAACAAAACAGATAAAATCCTAATTGCTTGCAATGTGATGCAAGAGCCGAGAATCAATTTTGTCTCTTGGTCATGCGGCTCAGTTTCGTTACTGTGATGGGTTAATGGTTTTTTTGGTATTTGCTTGTTTGAATAAAGAATTAATTGGGGCATAAATTCAATTCATACTGGATGCTTGGGAAAAATCAACGTGGTATCGATCGCTTAAGTGGTCTCTCATGGTGATTTTTTTGGGTTTGAATGTAAAAGTTTTTGAGATGCATAAAGTTACATTTAGATCCATGCGGATAGTGATCAGCCTAAAGGAAGGTTATTATCTTACTGGATTTTAAACGGTATAAGGTAGTTGATTTTTTGAATAATATAGTTCTAGAATTTGCATATGCATTCAATAGTCAACCCAAAGGAAGGCTTTTGATTGGCCAGGCCTATTTTATATTGTTCATGTTAATTAGCCTTATTGGTGAGAAGACCACTTGCATGTTGTAATTATTGTCCAAAGACTTGGTTATGATGATGCGTTAGGTTTCTCAAAAGGGCCCACCATTGAAAACACAAATATCAAATTTTATTTTATTTGTTTAATTGTTTGCCCCTACAATTAGACCAAGTTTTGCGTGATAATTATAATCAAGTTTTCTTATGTTTATCATTACACTAAAGT
>CM033798.1:46652840-46667903 GCA_019656835.1 Rhododendron ovatum
AGCTAGATATTTGTAAATTGTGAGCTTTTCTTTTATGATGTTATAGTGAATGCATCTTCTATATCTGCCAATTTGAACAACATTCCAGTTCTTACGGGTTTCAATTTTAAAAAATGGAAAGAGCATGTTACAATTCATTCTCATGACTATTTGGGCACTAAGAAAAGAAACATAAACCCTAAGGTTAAGGGAACGGCAGATACTAGGACTTCACAGACAACTGTGCAACAGATTCAGCATAAAGGTGTTCCCTGTTTCTATTGCAAAAGGACTGTTGGTCATGTAAAGAAGAATTGTCCCAAATATCACATGTTACGTCCTCGATTTTTAACATAAATAATCAACCTTTTCGATAAAAGATCATCGCATAAGATAAATAATACCTAAAAGAATTCCCACCTGTTTAATTTACAAAAAAGTCCCCAAGTTAAGAATTTTACAATATTGGCAATTGGCCCCAAAATGGACTTAAGTATGAATACAAACAAGTTGATAACTTACAACGGTTTAGTCAAAAGAAAATTCATGAATGAATAATTACAAACCCTTCTTTATCAAAAGAAAATTAGTTACAAAGATGATTTAAGCAACCAAGTATAGTTAGCTTCCAAAAAGTATTTCACTTCCAGGCACACGATACAAGTAAGTTATTGTCCAGCATTTGAACTTGAAAAGAAAGATTGGGTTGAGTTATACTAACCCAATAGGAAAATCTCTACGAAATCTATATGTAATGAGATAACAAACATGGACACAGTGAATCAAGCTAAATGGCAAGTCCTTATTGCAAGAAGTGAATTATTAATGATTCTAAATTATTAGAGTACAAGGAATAAGCACACAATGATAAATCCAATAACCACACATACTAACACCATTTATTAGTATTAAAACACTCTCACACACATATGCATACACACTCCTTCCACCAAATTTTCGCCCCTTGCGATTCTATATTTCCACTCCTTGCGTGACAATAAACTCCACCCCTTGCGATTCCGTATTTCCACCCCTTGCGTTACGGGAAACTCCACACTTTCCAACATAAACAAACACGCCACAAAATACCTCATGGGTTATAACAATCAAGGCAACAATACAACTTTCATAAAGATATACAATCCTCAAGCCATTAGGTGTTCCACCTGAACCATGTATAATAATCAATCACTAATATCACACATAATTACCACATAACATATAAAGAAAGAGAGAAATCTCTACCAAAATGGGTTTTGAGCAAAATCCTAAGTCTACCAAGAGCTAAAAGCTTGAATCCATCAAAAATAAGCTCCGCCCAAGTTTTGCTACAAGATCTAGAATAACTATACCTAAAAATAAGATAAACAAGCATAGATCAATAACTAATTGAGAGGAGAGAGAGAAAAGCGTGATTGAGAGCCAAAGAGTGAGAGCAAGAATACAAAACTTATCCCTTATTCACCAAATGCAAGAATCAAGTGAATTTGAGGTAGAAATCCCTTGGATCTTGAAGATTTAAGGTAGAAATCAAAGGATTTGAGTGAGATTGTAGTGGGGTAGGTGAGAGGGGATGTTTCTAGAGTTATTTTGTGGGTTTTGGTGTGAAAAATGGACAAGGGGGATATTTATAGAAGTCTGAAATGCGTACTGAAATTTCAGAAAATCGATAGCAGGTACCGGTACTGGACGATTCCCAGTACCGATACTGGAACCGCAAAGTGCCCAAACAACCCAACTTCTGGACTACGGGTACTGGTACTGGGCAAAATGCAGTATCGGTACTGATTGGAGAAAAATGAAATTTTACCAACGGTCATCAAATCGAACCCCATTTGCTACTAACACCTTCAAACATCATCGCAATACCAAAATAAAATCTTCCACATATTACGATTAAAGAAAAAATAAAATAATTTATAGGTCTTTACATCACAAATGGCTCACAAAGAAAGGTAATCAATTCAGTTTTGTTTGCTGTGAATTTAATTTAGCTGAAATACCACCCAAGACTTGGTGAATAGGTACGGGTGCAACTATCCACATAAGTGTGCCTATGCAAGTCAAAGAGTCAAACACTCAATGATGCCAAAAGGTTCATTTATATGAGAGACGGCAATAAAGTTCGTGTTGAGGCAATTGGAGTCTATAGACTTAAATTAGAATCTTTTTTTTATTTGGATTTGGATGAGATTGTTTATGTGTCATCATTTAAACGGAATTTGATTTCTATTTCTTGTTTGGACAAATTCGGTCATACTTGATCATTTGGATACAGAGGTTTCAGTCTTTTGCAAAATTCAAATATTATTGGTACTGGATCTCTAGTTGATAGTCTATACAGGTTAGACTTGGATGCCTCTCACTTAAAATTAAATGAAACTTTGCATGTTGACAAATATCGTACGAAGCTAAAATTACTTTATGAGAACTCCTTTGTATTGTGGCACAAGCGTTTGGGACATATCTCGAGAGAGAGAATTGAAAGACTTGTGTCCAGTGGAATTCTTGATCCCTTTGATTTTTCAAAATTTAAAATCTATGTTGATTGTATAAAGGGGAAGCAAACAAACATAAGGAAATTTGGTGCCAAAAGGAGTTTAGATGTTTTAGAAGTGATACATACTGATATCTGTGGTCCATTCCATACGGCTTCTTCGAATGGTCAACGGTATTTTATCACTTTTATAGATGACTATTCTCGTTATGGGTATCTATATTTGATACATGAAAAATCACAGGCATTAGACGTATTTAAGGCCTATAAAGCAGAAGTTGAAAATCAACTTAATAAGAAAATTAAGGGCGTTAAATTTGATCGTGGTGGTGAATACTACGATAGATACGATGGATCAGGTGAACAACGTTCATGGCCTTTTGCGAGATACTTGGAAGAATGTGGAATCGTACCTCAATATACCATGCTAGGGACACCACATTAAAATGGTGTATCTAAGAGACGAAATCGAACACTTAAGGATATGGTTAGAAGTATAACGTCTAATTCTTCTCTACTAAATTCCCTGTAGGGAGAAGCCTCAAATATTGCAGTTTTTATCCTTAATTGAGTGTCCAGTAAAGCAGTAGCTAAAACCCTGTACAAATTGAAGACCGGAAAGAAACTTACTCTTAGGCATTTCCATGTCCGGGGTTGTCCAACTGAGGCTAGGCCTTATAGGCCTAACGGAAGAAAATTGGACTCAAGAACTGCTAGTTGTTATTTTATTGGATACTTAGAAAGGTCAAGGGGATTTCAAGTTTTATTGTCCTTCCATAAATACCATAATTGAGACGAATAATGCCAAATTTTATTGAGGATGTTGAAAGTAGTAGGAGTGCACGACCCAAGAATTTTGAATTTGAGGAGGAACATATTGAGATTCCTATGATTCATGTTGAGACTGACGATGTGGTCACACCTGTCTTAGTACAGGATGCAGGTGCAAACCACTAAACTCTTCCTGAGTTGTCTCCTACTAATACAGAAAAACCCCAACAAACTCAATTGAAGGTGCCAAAGAGATCCAATAGGAGAAGAGATCAGCGATTTCAAGTGATTATATCGTTTATCTCCAAAAACATGAGTTTGATATAGGATTGAAAGATGACCCCACATCTTTCAGTCAAGCCAAACAAAGTGTTAACTCCCTAAAATGGATGAATGTCATATTAGATGAGTTAAAGTCAATGAGTGATAATGATGTTTGGGATCTTGTCGAATTGCTTGAAGGTGTCAAACCCGTTGCTTAGCCAATAATCTTGCCTTCAAATAAGGTTGAAAACCCCATGTGTAGGGCTAAATCGTTGAGAGCATAATAAACCGGTAAGTCCGAGATCGTACCACAGGGAATCGGTAATAGCTTGTTCGGATTGTAGGTTTTATGTGAGGATCATGGCGTTTATTCGGCCAACTATCAATTTTGCCTTGAAAATGAAAATACTAAGGCAAAAAGACTAAAAATGAGTTCAATGAACTAAAAGAGGCAAGTCTAAGGATCATCCATCCCGTGACTAAGGCCATTATCAGTTCTCGAATATAACTCAAGTGAGAGTCACGACCGCGCGCTCACACTCGAAAGATTTAGCTTTGAAGATTACATTTATCAAAAGATGTGATTTATCATAATTAAATCAACTTGTTTTACTAATGAATCAAACACGTAGGAGGCCATAAGCTCTAGGCATACCGCGTGCCTAGATCGTTTAACTAAACGACATGTTAAGAAGTTAACACCCCTAACTTAGACAAAAAATGGCTAGGTTAATCCAATTATGAAAAATCATGCTTTAAGCTCAAGGGTTCGAGAATAAATAACAACCTAAATCATTGGGATAGATTAGCCCAAGGCTTAGCCAAAAGACTACTCAACCATACTTAAAGAACAAAACATAATAGAAAAAACGAGACATGATATTTAACCGTAGGAAACGAAAATAAACTTGATTTTATAGAAGATCTAACAAGCAGCTACAATTTTAATGCATGAGAAAACATCACAACACTTAAACGTAGTCCCGTTCGGACAAATAAGCCACAGTGGCTTATTTTTTTGTCCTTATTCAAATTTTTTTGGTATCACTTGGCTTATTGTCATTTTTTTGGGGATTATTGCATCCTCACGACAAGAAGAATCTAAAAAGTTAAAAATTTTGACCGAAATTCAATTTTTTTTGAATAAAGACAAAAAAATTGGCTTATTGATTTTTTTTCGTCTTTTATTCAAAAAAAATTGGATTTCGGTCAAAAAATTTTACATTTTAGATTCCTCTTGACGTGAGGATGCAATAATCTCCAAAAAAATGACAATAAGCCAAGAGATACGAAAAAAATTTGAATAAGGACAAAAAAAAGCCAAAGTGGCTTATTTGTCCGAACACTCAACACAAAATGGAAAACCTAGAAAGTAAGAAAGAAACTTTAGTCCTAAAACTAACTAATGGTCATCCTAGACATTTATGAGGGAGAGAGCTATATATACACATTTGCTTCTTTTTTTACAAAATATCCCAAAAACATACTACTAATAGAAATTTTTCATACATGAAAAATTGAAAACTGTCAGAAATTTGCCTAGAATACATTGGTATCGATACATATACAAAAGGGTATCGATACCCACCAGTTTGGACAACTACGGGATGATTTAAGGTGATTGGTATCAATACCATTTTGCACTGGTATCGATACCTATCTGTTAAGACAGATTTTGCTTGGCTGAACTTCGACCATTCTGAATAAAAGCAAGTAAGTCGTAATTAATGTATTTTAATTTTGTGCAAACTTAAAATTAATCTTCGTAAATATCTCTTCTTTTTTCTCATTTATTTAGATTGTTCCACGAGTAAGGAACATGAGGAACATGCAATTTTCATATTTCAAGGATTGACACTTTTGCTTTGGGCGTGAGTAGGTCGAGAAGAAAAAAATTTGAAAGAATAAATTGCTACTTATAGACTTTTGTCGCCTATGTAATGTAACTCAGATAAATAATTATATTTATTTGAAAGTATAATAAGATGTTCTCTGTTTTTTTTTTTCCGTTTTCCTTCTTTTATGGTACATGAATAAAAAATATATGCTTGCTTTATTCCAAATAAATTCACTATGATGTAAGGTTAGTTATCCAAATAAGTATTTGGAAATTGATTGGATTAAAAAAAATGCAAATTGTCCGAAAATGATTGGAAAATGCATCGTTTATTTGTTTTTCCATGCAATTCAATAGACCATGTTTTCATCCATGGGTATATTTGAAAATACAATTTGTAATCCTATCCCATGTTACTCCAATCAAACAAGAGATTGTGATTGGTAATCACAATCTCATGATTTAATCTTTACACAATCAAACACTCACTTGAAATTACACTTGGTATTATTAATCTCATCTCCTTACTAATTCTATCTAATCAAAACATTTATCAAATATGGCCTCACTTCTTTTTCATCTCTCTCGTTCCTTTTTGAAGCTCCAAACAAAGCCTAAAAGATGGAGTAACATTTGACCGGCCATAAAGACATTTGGAGAGAGAGAGAGAGAGAGAGTGTATGCTTGTGTGGAAAGAGAAAGGAAAGGAGGGGACCAACTTTTATGAGTTTTGTCTGTATTCCGGAAGAGGTGCGAATGTTGGGAGCATAGGAAGCAATACCCAAACCCCAATTTTGGCTGAAAATGGCGGCACCGTAAAATCCCCAAACCAAATAAAATAAACCCTTCTGTAGTAGACTCAAGCAATCATCTGGGCTTTGTGTGTTCTACTTGTTTGTATTTCGAAACATCTGATTTCCTTGTGAATGGTTGAAACTTGAAAGCAGTGATTAAGTACTTGCTTGCTGTGGTTGTGAAGATGGGGAACGGAAATAGGAGTGTTGTCGTAGATGGAACCGAGAAAGCCAAAGCAGCAGCAAAACAGTGCGATGTTGGGTTGGGTTTAAGGACGCAAAGCACCGAACCGTTCCCTAGTACCGGTATCAGGATGATGATGCCTCATTATTCTCAGAGTATGGGGGTTGTTGGTGCTGGTGTTGATGGTGGTGGTGGTGGTGGCCCCATTTATTGCAACCAGGTTCCATGCTTTACCGATTCCTACGATGTTTTCGGTTCTTCTAGTTCTTCTTTCAAATCGTCAGGTCAAGCTCCCTCTCTCTCTCTCTCTCTCTCTCTCCAAATGTCAAATACTTATTTTTATCTACTGTTTGTTCATTTCAAGATTAGAGGATAGAGATTGAAGTACTCAGTATTAAGTATTTTTGAAGGATTGGTGGGTATTTGGTTGCAGGAGGGGACATGGCAGCAGCTGCTGCAAAAGTTACTTTTACAGAGACTCAGTGGCAAGAGCTTGTGAGGCAGACCACCATCTACAAGTACATGATGGCTTCTTTACCTGTTCCTCCACAGCTCCTCATTCCCACTCCCAAACCCCCATCTCCACTTACTTGTGCTCCCCAATGTACTGTATTCGTAATTAGCTCTTCATCTCTTTTCTTTTCTTTTTTTCTTTTTGGCTTTTTTTGTTCAAACACTCAATCAATTATTACCTTGTTTCTGATGTCTATTTTACCTCTTGCTTTTTGACCCATTGGTGTGTGCTTCTTCTTTAACTTCACCTATCTCTCTCACCCATCTTCTCTTTGGTCCAAAGGAAATTTTCCTGTCTCACCCCTCAAAGGGTTTGTTACCAGCTCTAACAAATTTCCAACTTTTTCCCAAAACCCCATAAATTTTAACCATTTTTACTTTATTGGGTTTATGTTCTGAGCAACACAACTTTAACACTCAAAACTCCGGACACAACCGTCGGAAGTTGTTCGATACACATGGATCGAACGGCTTCCGAAAAAGTTAGTGTCTGAATTTGTGTTCGTAGACTTTTTAATTTTGATGTTTGTCTTGAATTTTATTATTATTATTTTTTGCTTTAGTGGTTAGAAAAGTGTGATATGATGTTACAGTAATGTCTTTCCAGTGTCTGGTTTCTCGAGAAACTCGGATCCAGAGCCATGGAGGTGTCGAAGGACAGATGGGAAGAAGTGGCGGTGCACGAGAGACGTGGCTCCAAACCAGAAGTACTGCGAGCGGCACTGCCACAAAACCAAACCCCGTTCAAGAAAGCCTGTGGAATTACCTTCCCAGTCCCACAACAATACCCACTCCCACACCACCACCACCAGCAGCTCCAAAACCAACATCACAAACAACTTGAACACCCACGGATCACTTGCTAACACCACTGCCCAGAAGCCCACCTTCCACATTCCAACCATGGTGTCTGGCCCAACATATGCCCAGCCCAGGTATGTTTGGGGACACCAGTTTTCTATATTGAATCATATATTATTGAACCCAAGCTGTAAATACTCTTATCTGATAGTCCTTTACTCCTTATCTGATGTTATTTACTCTTTCCTTGTTCTTATCCTTATACGTGATGTGCATTTACTGCTGGTCCCATACAAGCCAACAAATTTGTTGTCACATTTGGTAAATGGAGGTAGCTTGTTATTGAATGAGAGTCGTTTAGCTACTAGAAAATGGGAAAAATTTTCAGTGCCGGGTGGGTACCACGTGGTGCCCGCTCGGTGCATCTGAGTCGTCCATTGCGTTTTTGGACGGCTCGAATTTGGAGAGAGAGAAAAAAGAGAGAAAGTGTTGGGGTGAGAGGAGATAGAGTTTCAATCCGAATCGTCCAAAAGTGTATTGGATGGCCCGAATGTGCCAAGCGGGTACTCACCAGGCACTGAAAAATTTCTCCTAGAAAATGACATGACACAGGGACCACATTGGTTTGTTTAATGGTTCATGGGTGTAGTTTTTTTTTCCTTTCAAGTGTGTGTGTGTGTGATTTTGATTTATGGCATTTGTGATCCATGAAGGTGCACAGAGTGGCTCATGAAAGGGGACTCCGTACCCGGGTCCACTTTGGACCAGCAGTGGCAGCAGCAGTTGATACAATCATCCTCAAGAGAAGGATTGAAGAGGTACAACGAGGAGAATTACAGGAATTGGTCTGTTTTTCAACAACATTATGATGAACAACAACAATCAATTAACACGAACTTGAACTCGTATTTTGACTTGGACGATGGCCAAAAATCAAAAAATCATCAGCAGCGCAAAATGGCCTGTCTACAAGGAGGTTTTAATACTGACCAGACTCAGACGACTAGGCGTTTCATCGATGCTTGGTCATCGGAAGAGAGGGAGGCAATGGATGGAATAAGCAACAAGTACTCTGTTTCTTCCAAGGGGAAGCTGCCGTTATCATCCGGCCTCAGTCTCTCAATGTCCCGCAACGATGGAATTGATGAAGAAAGTCGAAATGCTCATTTGGGTCTTGGGATGATGGATCCAGAAAGTGAAAGGGGTGGTGGGTGTTTCAAATCGCAATGGCTTGATCCTGTTTCGTGGATGGGTTCACCTCCAGGGGGACCATTGGGCGAGGCCTTGTGTCTCGGCATTGCTAGTACTACTCCAAAAGAGGCATATAACGTACCTTCTCCTCACTGCTACAGCAACAGCTCCACCACCAGCAGTTGCAGCAAAAGCTCGTGTGAAGATGCCGGCCATGGGTTGCTGCATTTTCACTAATGACAAGCACTATAGTTGAGCTCAGCTCCAGTTTTTTTTGCTTTCTTCAATTCCACAAACAAATGTTCTCTTAGATTTCTGGTTTATTTGGTTCATTTGCTACCTGAAGAGATGCTGTGGATATTGGTTTTCATTATTTAGCTACCTGGTTGTGCATATATGACATAAGACTGTCTGCATGGTAGGGGTACATGGAAGAACAAGTAGCCATAATATAAGATCCTTCTACTGTGTTTGGAAGTTAGGGAAAATGGGAGGAAAGAAAGAGGAAAATAGAAGGAAAAGTTTACTATTCCCAAAACATAAAGTTGTTTTTCTTCTTTTTTGTCTTTCCGAACCAAACAATGGAGAGGAAAATTTGTTTTGTTTTTCTTTCCCTAGATTCCAAACAAAGCATAAAATTGGGTAGCCCTCGTACTATAATCTTGCAAGTGGTTTGAGTGGGTAGTTATGAAATTGGCTAGTAGTGCTATTAAATTCGTCACTGTGCTGTGAAATAGACCGTGGCCATCTACGACACTGACCGGTCATCAACACGCAGCAGCAGCATTTAACTCGGGAAGTATTTTTCCTTTTTCAAAGAAAAATTGGTGTACATAACATTGGGAGTGATGAAGAACAAAATGCGCCACCCAAGTTGTACCATTTAGGTTCTGTTTCGGAAACGAAAAAAAATCTTTATTTTTTAAGAAGGTAATTTCATGTTCAAAAATTATGGGCTTATTGAAATCTAAAAATATGTAATATGGATATTGTTTGAAAGATCTCGATATCTTTTATACGATGTAAAAAAAATTGAAAAATTAATTTTCATTTATATTATTTTCGAGTTTGAAAATGTAAAATAAGTTGCTTATTTTTTTTAAGAAGGTCTCTGAAACAGAGGCTTAAGAGTTTCTACTATACACTTTGTGTCATGTCACGTTAGGTCCCGTTCCGTTACGATTTTTATTTTATATAAATATGAGTACTTATTTTATGTTTTACGAGATAAGTTATTCTTTCAAAATATATTACCTTTAATAAACTTGAAAAGGAAAAAATATATTTTTTTGCCCTTAATTTCACTTCAAACTAACTTTTCTAGAGAATAATTCTTTATTCTCCCTCCGGCCTTCGTCCCATTTTGTTATGTCTGTTTTTTTTTTGGACGTCTCAAAAAATTATCTATATCTTATTACTCCCTCTGTCCCTTTATTATAGTCCAGTATTTCATTTTGGGTTGTCTCTTAATAAGTGCCCATTTGGTAAAGTTAGTGGGTAAAAATTTGTACATTGTCTATTTTGTCCCTAAAAGTATATTCCATTTTGAAAAGTTAGTGAGTAAAAAGTGTAATGATGATGGGCAAGTAGGAAAAGTGGAGGAAAAAATTGATGTGAAAGGTATAATGATGATGTTTTTTTAATAAGTTGGAGTTACGAAGTAGGACATTTAAAAATGGACGGAGGGAGTATATATAATGTTTTATATATTTAATATGGATCTTGTTTGATAGATCTCAATTAATTTTATTAAATAAAATTTTCAAAATCATAAAAAAATATATAAATTATTAGGTATAGACAATTTTTCGTGACATGTCAAAAAGGAAGCAGACTCAACAAACTGGGACGGAGACTACACTATTTGATAGAAGAAAAGAGTTCATATTGCAGATAGTTTTTTCTTTTCCCTTGACCCATTGGCTAACATTGGAAACTCCAACTCCAGGCCAACCCAAATCAAAAACTACTCATCTTCCAAAAGAGAGATACTTATTTATGGTGTAGCCGAAAACAAGTGTTTTGCAACAGCTGAAAAACCCTAGCTCGCCTAGGTAGATAAAGATTTGCTATTTTTTGAACTTTTTCAATATCACCAACAAATGATATATCAACCCAATCAATTACTGGAAAGCAATAAACATAAGAATACTAGATATACGTGAAAAACCCTAAACAGAAAAAACTATGGGAATGAATCAAAAACACTATATACAATGTGTAGTTACAACTTACAAGCAAACTTACCAATGATTATGAATCCTCACCAATCGCCCTAAATTCTACTTGCCGAATCTTCGTTCACCACACCCAGTGCTTTGACCGCCACTGCTTTGAATCCACAAGCCTTCCGTTTGCATCCCGGAATCCACCGAATGACTTTGTACTACCTAGAAATCCTCCTTAGGCTTCTCTGAAACTTGTAGTTGTTGATGAAATAACTCTTGGAGATATATTAATGCTCAATAATACATAAATCGTATCTGTACTCCAAGGACAATTGAAAAAACACTCTCTAATAACCCTAGACATGTTTCTAGGTCTTTTTCACCATAGGGAGAGGGAGAACGACGCCTCTAATATTCAAGAACTAACTTATGTGTATTTATAGAGATGCTGAAAATATTTTGTTTGAGCAAAATCCCTGCCTTTTAGATTTTGCTTGAGCGAAATGTACATCTTCAATTATTTTATTTCCTTACTCTCACTTTCCTTTTCTCTATGATTTTAGTCTTTCCAAATCACAATCTGTCCATGTTTCTTTCTAAATCATAATCTCTCCATATCTCCTTCCTAAACCAAAAAATGGCTTGACTAATGTCTACCGCACTCAAACGCAATACAAATCAAATTGATTCCTTTCCACAAACTAAACAGACTCTCTCAAAAGAGAAATAAAATAAATTACAACTCAATAACGGGATACATGAAACTATGTGTGTTGTCAATGGAATTGCCAACACAAAGAGCTCGGCTTTTTGGAGCTTACAACAGCAACCAATCGTGATCGTTTAAAAGTTTTTTCGATCGTCCGAATAACTTTTTCCGGGAAAAAATTTAACTCTTCTTCAGAAAAGTTTCATTAATATCCGAACCGTCCAAAATACTTTTCGACGGCGGAGATTGGGTGCTGTAAATAACTCTTTATGGAATAGCCGCAAAAAAAGTTATTCTCTTTCCTCAGTCTATTAACCTAACCCAAGAACGTAAACACTTTTCACTAGAGGTTTTTAAAAAATAAGTACTTATTATATTTGCAATTTTCAAGCTTAAAAATAAAATTACTAAAATAATTTTTGTACAATATGAATTTTGGTTGATAGATCTCATCGAAATCTTTAGAACGATGCAAAAAAAATTAAAAAAATATTTTCATAACTATATTATTTTTAAGTTTGAAAATTACAAATAACTATAGTTATTTTTTTTAAAAACCTTTATAGCGAAACAGGGCAAAACCCAACATGCTCCTCATCACGTGACTTTGAAGTAGATAAGGATCTCAATCTCCCAAGGGCAGTGCTTGGCAGCGGTGCTCCGTCTAGTCCTTTCCCTGTCCACCCGCGAATTCGCGAATTCCTAAATCCTTACGAGCCAGCCAGCCGCCCGTCTTTAAATTCCTACTCATCTTCCATTTCATGACCCTAAAACACCCGTCCCCGTTCATCTCCGGCGTCAACCTCTGCTCGATCGGCTCTCTCTTTTGATTCCGACTCGGACTATAGGTAACTAACCTGAATCATCTCTCTCTTTCTCTCTTCACGTTGATTTCTGCTAATTACGCTTATCTACATACTTTCTGGTTACGCATGTCTTCTTCGTGAAGTACTCTAGCAATAAAATCTGTGGAAAGAGCCCCTTAAATCTCAGGTTTGGCCTGCCCCTTTTTATGTTAACACGGTAGTGGTACTTTTCTTTTGAAACTTCTTATCTGGTTCCTTACTCTGATACGAAGAAAACATGAAACAAAGTTTGAAAAGCCTTTTGACTTGACTGTAGCTCGACCAATTTATTCTACATGAGTTCATTTTCACAACATAATGTCTTGCCTAGTCACTCCTTGAAGTATGTATCTTGTTTTTTCATTAGTGTTCATCGTGGTATGCGAACTATACGGAATTTAAGGAAAGAATTATTGCGTTAGATATTGGGAAAAGCCTCCATAGGTTCGGACCACATATTCAAGCAATTACTAGATGTTGCAATTTGTGTTATCTTCTAAATTAACAGTTTCTAATTGTCATTAGTCACTTGTTTCCCCAAGTTCTTGCACAAGCACATGTGATTGAGCAATAATGTTACTTTTCATGTCCATTATGATGCAGTTTCACGGCTATAAATTTTGGAGATTTGGTGATGAGGTGTTGGCCCATGATGGACTCTCGAAAGATATGAACTGTTTGAAGTTCGTACTCCTACTAGACATCAAGCCACCTTCAGTTTGATGAGTAAAAGGATTTTATCAACGGATGAATTTCTCTGCTCTTCCCACCATTTCTCCTTTTCTTTGCTTGTTGTTTCAAGTTTTCAACACGGTTGTTGTCATGCTCTCCGTAGTTTTACCCTTGCTGTCTCTTCATTGGTGTCAACTAGGGTTGTGCAAAAAATTAGGTGAACCATGAAACGGTCCGGACCGAACCGATATGTATCTTTTGGATTTTATCCGTGGATTAATGGTCCGGACACGGATTGAAAAATTAAAAAATCTTGACTCACAGTTCGGTCCACGAGATATTTATTCTATATAAATAAAAAATAAAAAAATGTATATGTATATCTTAAAATTTTTTTTATTACCAATTTTAGTATTTTACCTTAATACTGGGATACGGTTGCCAGTTGTTGTGCCTTGCATTTTGATGGAAGATCTTCTTTTGTGCTCATTTGTTTTCCCACTTTGATGTTTACTGTGGTTTTTTAGTTTGGTTTTATATAATCCAATACTTTATCTGGTGGTGTTACTTTTGATGTAATCAAATATTTTATTGTGCTTTAATGGAAGATATTTTTGTTCGGTGTTGTCCAACTGATTGTAAAGGATCAAACTCTTCAATCAAAACAATGGAGGTTGTCATAGTTTCTTGTGGTTTAAAGTCGAGTTTCGTGAAGATACAGTGATTTTGAAATTAGTGGAGAGGAATGACAACAGACAAGGAGAAGGAGAATGGTGGAAAGAGTGGAGAAGTGCTTCCGAATGGTGGTGGTTACTTATGATTGCCAACAATAGCTTATTGCATTCATGTCATTACGGTCTCGGAGGACACTCTTTCCTTTCGGCTATATGTAAATGGAGGTTAAGAAGCTTGAGGTATTCATGTTGTGCGGATTAACCCTTATTTGCTTTCATTTATGTGTATTTATTATGCAGATATGGCTTCACATTTCTCCCTGCTTCGTTTATTGTTATCTTGTTTAACACTGACTTATTATGCTTTGTTCTCTTCACAACTTAAAAAGTATTTTTTTAAAAATTCCCCTTAGATTCCCCATACTTCTAACATTTCTCTTTCTATCTCTCTCCACTTATTACTCCTACTATTTTTCAAAAAAAGTTTCAAATCTCAATCCAAACGTAGCAAATGATCTACTTTTTAGTCTTTTGGATGGTGAACTCTTGGGGTTTACTCATCATTTGTTTAGCATTTTCCTAAAACAATTATTCGATCTGGTTATGCATGTGTTTTTGAAAGCTGCAACTTTCTACTTTCCCTTGTTAGCCTAAAATAATTTTAGATCTGGTTATGCGTATGCTCTTTTTGGAAATTCAAAGGAATGTATTATATGTTGTGATTTATCTATTTAAAGTCTTTGTATTTAGATATTTATGGTATGAGGATCATGTTTGCTTACCGCCCTTCTAGTCATTAGGTAGCAAGCATTGTAGAAGAACTCTTCTATCCGCTTCTTTCTGGGTCCTGGCTGTGTGGTCAGTAGTTAGCTTTGTGGAAGTATTTTATCGCCACGTATTTTTTGGATCCTAACTTGGACTTGGGATCGGTGTAGGTAAACAAAAATTTGAAGATTTTTAGCTCCCCCATTTAGTTTGACATGACTTCATTTTGTTACTACGTTGTGTTGGGCTCCCAAAGATTTATTCTCTTTCATAGTCAATTCTAGTATGTTTTCCAGTTTTTCTTATTATTGTTTCTCCCTGTTTGTGCATTAGAGGCGATTGGCGAAAGCCTCAATAGATTCAAACTGAATATTCAAGCAACAGTAGTTGTTTTCCTAA